>ML098105.1:0-30478 GCA_003697995.1 Taxidea taxus jeffersonii | reverse complement strand
AATCTCAACCAAGAGACAGAAAATATAAAGAAGAACCAATCAGAGATGAGGAAATCAATAACATAAATTTACTCTAGATGGAATAAACAATAGACAAGAAAAAAAGAAAAACAAATCAGCAAGGTAGAAGACAGAGTAATGGAAAGCAACCAAGCTGAACATGAAAAGAGAATAATAAAAAATGAGAAAGTGTTCAGGAAACTCAATGACATCATCAAGCATAATAATATTTTCCTTATACTGATCCCAGAAGGAGAAAACAAGAAAAAGAGAATTTATTTAAATAAATAAGAACTGAAAAAAAATTACTAATCTGAAGAAGGAAACAGACATCCAGATCAATGAGGAACAGAGATCCTCTAACAAAACCAATCCAAGAAGATCCTCACCAAGACACATAATGGTTAAAATGGTAAAATGTAGTGATAAAGAATTGAAAAGCAGTCAGAGAAAAGAAAGCTGTTACATACAAGTGAAACGCTATAAGGCTATCATTTGATTTTTCAGCAGAAACTTTGCAGGCCAAAAGGGATGGGCATAATATATTCAAAGTGTTGAATATAGGAAAAAAATATGCAACCAAAATACTCTCTCTAACAAGGTTATCATTCAGAACAGATGGAGAGATAAAGAGTTTCCCAGACAAACAACAGTTAAAGGAGTTCATCACCACTAAGCCAGCCTCACAAGAAATGTAAAAGGAAGTTCTTTGAGTGGAAAGAAAAGGCCATAATGAGTAGTAGGAAAGTAAGGAAAGGAAAAATTTTCACAGGTAAATACAAACACAATAAAAATAGTAGATTAATCACTTATAAAACCAGCATAGAGGTTAAAGCATAAAAGCAAGAAAATAAATTATAATCTTATAAATCAGACAAGGGATTCACAGAATAAGAGGATGTAAAATATGGCATTATATACATAAAACATGGGTCAGGGGAGTAAAAAAGTGCTTTTAGAATGGGTTTAAACTTAAGTAACTATCAACTTTATAATATAGACTGCCATATGAATAGGATGTTATATATCAACCTAATGGTAAAGAAAAATAAAAAATCTAAAATAAACATGCAAAAAAAGAAAAAGAAAAAAATCTAAGCATATCACTAAAGAACAGATCAAACCACAAGGGACAGAAGAGAACTACAGAAACAACCATAAAGCAAGTAACAAAGTGGCAATAAATACATACATATCAATAATTTGAATGTAAAAGGACTAAACACTCCCATCAAAAGACATAGGGTGACTGAATGAATAAAAAAAGAAAGCTCCATCTACATGCTGCATACAAGAGACACACTTCAGACTAAAAGACACTTGCAGATTAAAAGTGAAGGGATTGAAAAACCATTATCATGGAACTGGAAGTGAAAAGAAATCTGGAATAGCAATGCATGTATCAAACAAAATAGACATTAAAACAAAGAGTGGGGGCACCTGGGTGGCTCAGTGGGTTAAACCTCTGCCTTCGGCTCAGGTCATGATCTCAGGGTCCTGGGATCGAGGCCCACATTGGGTTCTCTGCTTGGCAGGGAGCCTGCTTCCTCCTCTCTCTCTCTCTCTGCCTGCCTTTCTGCCTACTTGTGATCTCTGTCCGTCAAATAAAAAAAAAAATAAAAAAAACAAAGAGTGTAACAAGAGAAAAAATGATGCATAATGTTAAAGGGAAAAATCAATCAAGAACATGCAACAATTTTAAATATCTGTGCACCCAACATGGGAACACGCAAATGCATAAATCAATTATTAACAGACATACAGGAAGAAATTGAAAATAATACAATAATACTCAGGGACCATAACACTCCACTTACATCAATGGATAGATGATCCAGGAGAAGGAAAAAGATGGCAGAGGAGTAGGGGACCCTATTTCAACCAGTCCCCTGAATTGAGCTGTATATCTACCAACCATTCTGAATACCCATGAAATCAGCCTGAGACATAAGAAGATATATCTGGATCTCTACAACAGAATATCTTTGGTGGTTGGTCTCAAGATATGAAACAGGGAGCCATGATTCCACAGGCAGATATCAGAAAATAAATGGAAGGGGGAGGGAGTTTCTAAAAGCACTTGAGCTGGGAAGGTGAAATAACACAGGACTGCAAGTCTCCCAGGGTGGGGAACAGGCAAAGACTCATAGACAGGTAGCTTGTAGCCTGGGGAAAGGACTTTAGGGCAGCCCCCAGACTGAAACCTGGAGCTTTGGGGTCATGCATGCAAACTGGGAGTGGTTTGTGGTTTTAGAAGCACAAAGGGCAGAGATGTGCCCTGGCATGGAAGCAAGGGCTGGGAGTGTTGCTGTGGGGCGCACAACCCAGGACACTGCTGTTCTTAGCAGCACAGACAGAAACAGAGGCAGGGTGGCCTGGAGAGCTCAGTGAAGAGCAGACTGCTATCTCTCTGTTCTGAGACAGAGATCTGGACACAGTCACTTTTCCTCTGACTCTCAGAAGAGATGTGGAAAGATGCAAGGGAAAGCCACCAAAGAACAAAAGTCCCCCAAATCAGTTTTCACTGAGCCCAGCCCTCCCACAGGAGGCAGGGCAATGTTGACCAAACAGGTTTGCCTGAGTAACATCATGGAAGACTCCTCCCCCAGAAGACAGGCTGGATGAATAAGAGGCTGAAAACCCTAAGGTCCTCATAAAACAGGTGCATCTTGCTTGGATTGTGCTCAATAGTTCGGAATTTGTACATTCCCTGAACCATCCCTCGACAGAATGGCTAAGGTGAGGAACCCCCAGCAAAGGAAAGATTCAGAGATTGTGGCCTCTGCCACAGAACTAATAGATATGGATATAACAAAGTTGTCAGAAATTGACTTTAGAGTAACAATTATCAAGGTGATACCTAGGCTTGAGGAAAATATTAATGACAATATAAAATCTCCGAGGACAGAAACGATATCTAATCAGGCTGAACTTTAAAATGCTACAAATGAAATGTAGTCTAAGGTGGATACATTGACCGCCAGGGATCAATGAGGCAGAAGAATGAATTAGTGAGATAGAGAATAAGATGATAGAAAAGAAGGAAATTGAAGCAGCATGGGAAAAACAAATTAATACCCAAGGAATCAAACTAAGAGAAATCAGTGACAGAATGAAACATTCTGATATCAGAATTATTGGGATCCCTGAGGGGATGGAGAGAGAGAGAGAGAGAGAGAGAGGTTTAGAAGATATATTTGGGTAAATTGTAGCTGAGAACTTCCCTAGTCTGGGGAATGAAACAAGCATTCATTTCCAAGAGGCAGAGAGGACCGCTCCCAAGATCAATGAGAACAAACCTAAGCCACGACATATAATAGCACAATTTGCAAATCTTAGATCCAAGGAAAAAGTCTTGAAAGCAGTGAGGGGGAAGAGATTTCTTATGTACAGAGGGAGGAACATTAAAATAACATCAGACCTGTCTACAGAAACCTGGCAAGCCAGAAAAGGCTGGTAAGATATATTCAGGGTACTAAATGAGAAGAACATGCAGCTAAGGGTACTTTATCCAGCAAGTCTGTCATTCAGAATGGATGGATAGACAAGGAGCTTCCCAGACTGGCAGAAACTGAAAGAATATGTGACCACCAAGCCAGCCCTGCAAGAAATATTAAGGAGGATCCTATAAAAAGAGAAAGACCCCAAGGGTGACACAGAACAGAAATTTACAGAGACAATCTGCAGAAACAAGGACTTCACAGGCAACATGATGACAATAATATCACACCTTTCAATAATCAATCTCAACATGAATGGCTTTAAAGCTCCCATGAAACAGCACCAAGTTGTAGACTGGATAAAAAGACAAGAGACCAATTTTGAACCTAAAGATAAATCCAGATGAAAGTGAAGGGATTGAGAACTATATTTCATGCCAACAGACCTCAAAAGAAATCGGGGGTAACAATTCACATATTAGACATATAAGATTTTAAGCTAAAGACTGTAGTTAGGGACATGGAAGGACACTTTATTATTCTGAAAGGGTCTATCCAACAAGAGGATTTATCAATTGTAAATATCTACAACCCCAACATGGCAACAGCCAACTACATAAGCCAATTGTTAGTGAAAATAGAGAGACATATTGATAATAATACACTAATAGTAGGAGACCTCAAACTCCACTCTCAGCAACCAACAGATCATTTAAGCAAAAATCAGCAAAGAAACAAGAACTTTGATTGACACACTAGACCAGATGGACCTCATAGATATATACAGATGGGCCTCATACATATATACAGAACATCCCACCCTAAGCAACAGAATACTCATTCTTCTCAAACACACACAGAACTTTCTTCAGAATAGACCACATACTGGGTCACAAATCAGGTCTCAACCAATACCAAAAGACTGAGATTATTCCATGCATATTCTCAGTCCATAATGCTTTGAAACTGGAACTCAATCTCAGTAAAAAATTTGGAAGAAATTCAAACAGTTGGAAGCCAAAGACTATCCTTCTTAACAATTTCTCAAATCAAAACCACAATGAGATACCACCTTACACCAGTTAGATGACCAAAATTAACAGGACAGGAAACAAGAAGTGTTGGAGAGTATGTGGAGAAAGGGGAACCCTCTTATACTGTTGGTGGGAATGCAAGTGAGTACAGCCACTTTGGAAAACAGTATGGAGTTACCTCAAAAAGTGAAAAATAGAGTTACCCTATGACCCAGCAATTGCACTACTGGGCATTTACCCCAAAGATACAGATGTAGTGAAAATAAGGGGCATACACACCCCAGCGTTCATAGCAGCAGTGTCTGCAATAGCCATACTGTGGAAGGAGCCAGGATACCCTTCAACAGATGAATGGATAAAGAAGATGTGGTCCATATATACAATGGAATATTACTCAGCCATCAGAAAGGATGAATATCTACCATTTATATTGACATGGATGGAAATATAGAAGATTATGCTAGGTGAAATAACTCAGAGAAAGACAATTATTATATGGTTTCACTTATTGGTGGAACATAAGGAATAGCATGGAGGACATTAAGAGAAGGAAGGAAAAATGAAAGAGGGGGAATCAGAGGGGGAAATGGACCATGAGGGACTATGGAGTCCAGGAATCAAGCTGAGGGTTTTAGGGGGGAGGGGGGAGGGGAGGATTGGTTAGCCCAGTGATGGGCAGGTATTAAGAAGGGCAGGTATTGGATGGAGCACTGGGTGTTATATGCAAACCATGAATCATGGAACACTACATCAAAAACAAATGATGTACTGTATGGTGACTAACATAACATGATAAAAAATTATTTAAAAAATGGATTGATCATCCAGACAGAAAATCAACAAAGAAAGAGTGGCTCCTATGGACACATTGGACCAGATGGATAAGAGATGTATTCAGGACATTCCATCCCCCAACAGTGGAATACATCTTTTTTCAAGTGCACATGTAATATTCTCCAGAATAGATCACATGATAGGCCACAAAATAAGTCCTAATAAATTTTTCAAATTGAAATCTTATCATGCATCTTTTCCAACCACAGCAGTATGTAATCAGAAATCAAACTCAAGAAAAAATATGGAAAGGACACAAACACATGGAGATTAAGCAATAAGATCATAAACAATGAATGGGTCAACCAAGAAATCTGGTTGGCTATCAAGAAGAAATCAAGAAATACATGGAAACAAATGAAAGTTAAAACAATTGTCCAAAATTTCTGGGATTCAACTATAGCTTTTCTAAGAGGTAGGATCAGAATATCATTGTCACTTTTGGTCTTGATTTCCACTCACAGAGTCCCTTTAATATTTCTTGCAAGCCTCATTATTTTCATGAAGTCTCCTAGTAAAATTGATGGATCATATGCTAGTTCTATTTTTCATTCTTTATGGAAGCTCCATTATGTTTTCTACAATGGCTGCACCAGCTTGCACTTCCACCAACAGTGTACAGGGTTCTTTTCTTGTTTACATCCTTACCAACAGTTGTTATTTCTTTTTTTCTTCTTGATTTTAGACATTCTGAAAGATGTGCATTGATATCTCATTGTGGCTTTGACTTACATTTCTCTGATGATTAGTGATGTTGTGCATATTCTCACATATCTGTTGGCCACCTATATGTTTTCTTGGGGAAAATGATTATTCATGTTCTCTGCCCATGTTTTAATCAGAGTATTTGTGTTTTTGGAGTTGAATTATGTGTTCTGTATATATTTTGGATATAATCCCTTATTGGATAAGTCATTTGCAAATACCTTCCCCACTTCAGTAGGTTGCCTTTTTGTTTTACTGATTATTTCCTTCACCATACAATGACTCTATCAATGTGACACAACACATTAACAAAACAAAGGGGAAAATCCATCTGATCTTTTCAATAGATACAGACAAAACATTTGAAAATGTACAACATCCATTCATGATGATTCATAGCTCTCAACAAGTTAGGTTTAAAGGGAAAATGTCTTAACTTAATAAGACCATATATTTAAAATATCCACAGCTGACATCACACTTAATAGTGAATAAATTGAAAACTTTTCTTAGCTCATATCTTGTTTTTTTTAAATACAACCTATCCACATGCTGCCTACAAGAGACTCATTTTATACTAAAGACACCCATGATTGAAAGTGAAGGAATAGAGAAAGATTTATCATGCAAATGGACATCAAACAAAAAGCCAGAGTAGCAATATTTAGCCTATCCCCCACATATCTCCCACACAAACTAGGTTTCAAACCAAAAAGTATAACAAATGATGAATAAGATATAGAACATCAGAATTAAAGGTACTATCTAACAAGATCTAACAATTGTAAATACTTCTGACACCAACATGGGAGTACCCAGATATTAAAAAAAATAGTAACAAACATAAAGGAACTCATTGATAAGAATACAATAATAGCAGCGAACTTAAACACCACACTTATAGCAATGGACAGGTCATCTAAGCAGAAAAATCAATAAGGAAATAATGACTTTGAAGACACACTGGACCAGATGGACTTAACGGATATATTTAGGAAATTTCATTCTAAAGCAGAAGAATACACATTCTTTTCAAGTGTACCTGAGACATTCTCCATAATTCTCACATACTGGGTCATAAATCAGGCTTCAACAAATACAAAAAAAAACCCCTGAGATTATACCATGCATATTTTCAGACCTCAGTGCTATGAAATTTGAATTCATCCACAAAAGAAAATTTGGAAAAATCACAAATACATGAAGGGTAAAAAACATCCTACTAAGGAATGAATGGGTGAACCAGAAAATCAGAGAACAAATGAAAAATACATGAAAACCAATGAAAATGAAAACATGACAGTCCAAACCTTTGAAATATAGAAAAGTGGTTCTAAAAGGAAAGTATACAGGGGCGCCTGGGTGGCTCAGTGGGTTAAGCCTCTGCCTTCGGCTCAGGTCATGATCTCAGGGTCCTGGGATCAAGGCCCACATCGGACTCTCTACTCAGTGGGGAGCCTGCTTCACTCTCTCTTTCTGCCTGCCACTCTGCCTGCCTGTGATCTCTCTCTCTCTCTCTCTCTCTCTGTCGAATAAATAAATAAAATACTTAAAAAAATAAAAGGGAAGTATATGATAAGATAGGCCTATTTCAAGAAGCAGGAAAAGTCTCAAATACACAACCTAAACTCATACCTAAAGAAGCTAGGAAAAGAACAACAAATGAAGCCTACAGCCAGCAGAAGTAGAGCAATAATAAGTATTAGAGCTGAAATAAATGATATAGAAACATAGAACAGATCAATGAAACCAGCAGATGGTCTTTGAGAAAATTATTAAAATTGACAAACCTCTAGCAGACTTATCAAAAAGAAAAAACAAACTACTCAAATAAATAAAATGACAAATGAGAGAGGAGAAAAAACACCACAGAAATACAAACAATTATAAGAGAATATTATGGGAAATTATATGCCAAAAAATTGGATAACCTGAAAAAAGAGGATATGGTCCCAAAACATAAACTACCAAACTGAAACAGGAAGAAACAGGAAACTTGAAGAGACCAATAACCAACAAAGGAATTGGATCAGTAATCAAAAGTTTCCCCCAAAATCAAATGTCTAAGGTATCGAGATGGCCTCCTAGGGGAATTCTACCAAACATTTAAAGAAGAGTTAATACCTATTCTTCTCTAAGTATTCAAAAAAATAGAAATGGAAGGAAAACTCCCAACTCCATTTTGTGAGGCCAGCATTATTCCGATACCAAAACTAGATAAAGACTCTACTAAAAAGAGAACTACAGGCAATATCCCTAATGAACATGGATGCAAAAATTCTCAATTAAATACTGGCAAACCAAATATAACAGTATATTAAAAGAATCATTCACCCCAATCAATAGGATTCATCCCTGGGTTGCAAAGGTGGTTCAATATTCACAGAACAATCAATGTGATACAATACAGTAATAAAAGAAAAGACAGGAACTATATGATCCTCTCAATAGATGGAAAAATACCATCTGACAAAGTACAACAACGTTCATGATAAAAACAATCCTAAAATTTGTGTGGGACCACGAAAGACCAAGAATAGCCAAAGGAATCTTGAAAAAGCAAAGCAAAGTGGGAGGCATCACAATTCCACACTCCAAGTTATACTCCAAAGTTGTAGTGATCAAGACAGCATAGTACTGGCACAAAAACAGACACATAGATCAATGGAACAGAATAGAGAACCCAGAAATGAACCCACAACAATATGGTCAATTAATCTTTGAGAAAGTAGCAAAGATTATCTATAGGAAAAAAGTCTCTTCAACAAAGGGTGTTTTGAAAACTGGACAGCAACTTGCAGAAGAATGAACTGGACCACTTTCTTACACTACACACAAAGATAAATTCAAAATGGATTAAACAACTAAATGTGAGACAGGAAATCATTGAAATCCCAGAGGAAACCACAGGTAGCAACTTCTTTGAGATCAACTGTAGCAACTTCTTAGTAGATACGTCTTTTGAGGCTAGGGAAACAATAGTAAAAATAAACTACTGGGACTTGATCTAAATAAGAAACCTCTGAACAGCGAAGGAAACAATAAACTAAACTAAAAGACAACCTATGAAGTGGGAGAAAATATTTTGCAAATAACATATCTGACAAAGGGTTAGTGTCCAAATATATAAAGAACTTATAAAACTCAACACTGAAAAAAACAAATAATCCAGTTATAAAATGTGCAGAAAACATCAATAGACATTTTTCCAAAGAAGACAACCAGATGGCTAACAGACAACATGAAAAGAACTTCAACATCACTCATCATCAGGGGAAGACAAATCAAACCTGCAATGAGATATCATTTCACACCAGTCAGAATGGCTAAAACTAACAACACAGGAAACAACAAATAATAGCAAGGATGCAGAGAAAGGGGAACCCTCTTAGACTGTTGGGGGGAATGCAGACAGGTGCAGTCATTCTGGAAAACTGTACAGAAGTTCCTCCAAATGATAAAAGTAGAACTACCCTACAACCAAGCAATTGTACTACTAGGTATTTACCCAAAGGACACAAAATTACTGATTCAAAGGTATATATGCACCCCAATGTTTATAGCAGCATTATCAACAATAGCTAATTTATGGAAAGAACCTAAATGTCAATCAACTGATGAATGGATAAAGAAGTGGTATATATATGATGAAATATTACTCAGCCATCAAAAATAATGAAATCTTGCCATTTGCAAGGACATGGATAGAGCTAGAGAGTATTATACTAAGTGAAATATATTAGTCAGAGAAAAACAAATACTATATGGAATGCACTCCTGTGTGGAATTTAAGAAGTAAAACAAAAGAACAAAGAAAAAAAGAGGCAAGCAAAAGACCAGACTCTTAAATATATGGAACAAATTAGTGGTTGGTAGAAGGGAGGTGAGTGTTAGGATGAGTGAAATAGGTGAATGGGATTAAGAGTACACATCATGATGAGCACTGAGTAATGTATGGAATCATTTAATCATTATATTTTACACCTGAAACTAATGTAACACTATATATTACATGCTCGAATTTAAAAATGAAAATGAAAATTCAAAAATTTTAAAGATAAAAGGTATTATTCCTCACTGACAATCCACCTGGTCACCCAAGTGCTCTGATAAATTTATACAATGAGATTAATGTTTTTCTCATTCCCACTAACCCAAAATCTGTTCTGCAATCCACAGAACAAGAAATTATTTTAAATTTCAAATCTCATTATTTATGAAATACCTTTTTTAAGGCTAAAAGGCCATAGATAGTAATTTTTTCTTTTGGATTTAGGCAGAGTAAATTGAAATCCTTCTGGAAAGGATTTACCATACTAGATCCCATTAAGAACATCATGGAAGAGGTCAAAATATTAACATTAACAGAAGTCTGAAAGTAGTTGGTTCTAACATTCATGAATGCCTTTGTGGGTTTCAAGACTTCAGTGGAGGAAATAAGTTGTGGTGGAAATAGAGAGAGAGCTAGAATTAAAGGTGGAGATTTAGGATGTGACTGAATTGCTGCAATTGCATAATAAATCATTAATGGATAAGGTGTTGCTATACGGATTAAATGCGAAGTGATTCCTTAAGATAAATTCGATACCTAATGAAGATTCTTTAAAGATTGTTGCAATGATAACAAAGATCAAGAAAATCACACAAACAGTATATAAATCAACAGTAGGTTTTGAAAGGATTGACTCTAATTTTGAAAGAAGTTTTACAGTGGGTCAAGTGCTATCAAACAGCATCAAGTGCTACAAAGAAATCGTTTGTGAAAGGAAGAATCAACAGACGTGGTAATCTTCCCTGTTGTCTTATTTTAAGAAATTGTCACAGATACTCCAGCCTTCAGCAGCCATGACTCTGATCAGTCAGCAACCATCAACACTGATGCAAGATCCTCCACCAGCCAAAAGATTATGATTTGTCAAAAGCTCAGATGACAATATTTTTAGGAGTAAAGTATTTTCAATTAATGTATGCCCATTGTTTTTTCTAGACACAGTGATATTGAACACTTAATAGACTACAGTACAGTGTAAACATAACTTTTATATGAACTTGAAAGAATTGTTTGACTCATTTTATTGCAACATTTATTTTATTGCAAAATTGCAACCAAGTATTAACTGAACTCACAATGTCTTTGAAGTATGCCTTTAGTAAAGGTAGTGGATCAATCACTTATAAAGCAAATAAGAAGGTTAAAAGCAAAAGTAGTAAAATTAACTAAAATTACAATAATTAATTATGGGATGCATAAAATAAAAAGATGTGGAATTTGACATCAAAGATTTAAAATGTATGAAACTTCTGGAAGAAAACAGACAGTAATTTATTTGACATTTGTTGTAGCAAAATTTTCTAGATATGTCTCCTCATGCAAGAAAAATGAAAGCAGAAATAAATAATTGAAGCTACCCAAAATAAAAAGCTTTTGCACAGTCAAGGAAGCTATCAACAAAACAAAAAGTCAACACAGAATGGAAAAAATATTTGCAAATGATATATCAAATAAGGGGTAAATATACAAAATATATAAAAACTATGTATCTCAACAGCAAAGAAAAAGTAAACCAATTACAAAATGGGCAAAGAAACTAGACTTTTTTTCCAAAGGAGACCTAATGCATGGCCAACAGACAAGATGCTCAGAATCACTAATTGTCAAGGAAATGTTAGTCAAAACCACAATGAAATATCACATCACATTTTGCAGAACAGTTAGAATAAAAAAGACTAGAAATACCAAGTGTTGGTGAAGATGTGGAGACAAAGAAACCCTTGTGCAATGTTGGTAGGAATATAAATGGTGCAGCCACTGTGGAAAATGGTATGAAGTTTCCTCAGAAAAATTACAAGTGGAAATATCATATGATCCAATATTGTATGATCCTAAAGTAAACAAAAATACTAATTTGAAATGATATTTCCACCTTCATGTTTATTGCAGCATTATTTACAATAGCCAAAATATGGAAGCCATTAAGTGTCCACTGATGGATGAATGGATAAGGAAGATGTTACTATATATTTAGTCACATTATAAAGTCACAAAGAGGGATGAGATCTTGCTATTTGTGACAACATGAATGCACCTAGAGAGTACTGTACTAAGTGAAATAAGTCAGATTGAGAAAGACAAATACCATATGATTTCACTTATATGTGAAATCTAAAACACAACAAATGAATAATCAAGCAAAAAAGCAGAATTTGACCTACAAATACAGAAGACAAATTGATGGTTGCCAGAAGGCAAGGGGGTGGGGAGATGGGATAAACTGGTGAAGGGGTGTGGGGAATACAGGCTTCCAGTTATGGGATAAGTCATGGGAATAGGCACAGCATAGAAAATATAGATATTGTAATAGTAATGTATAGTGACAGTAGCTACACTTTTGGTGAGCATAGAATGATGTATACAGAAGTTGAGTGAGTATGTTGTAAACCTGAAATTAATGTAACATTGTGTCTCAACTATACTCAAATAAATAAATAAATAGTGTTGGAAAAACTGTACAGCTACATACAAAAGAATAAAACTAGACTACTACCTTACACATTACACAAAAATTAACTTAAAATGGATTAAAGAGTTTAATGTTAAGACCTGAAACAATAAAATTCCTAGAAAAAACATAGGTGACAATCTCCTTAACTTTAGCCTTAGTAATGTTTTTGTAGCTCTAACTCCAAAGGCAAGGGAAAGAAAATAAAAAATAAACAAATGGGATTATATCAAACCAAAATTTTTTTGCACAGTAAAGGAAACTTCTTCATCAAAAGAAAAAAAATTCTACTAAATGGGAGATTTTTGCAAATCACATATCCAAGAGGGGGTTAGTATTAAAAAGAATATATTAAAAACTTATACAACTCAACACCAAAAACCAACAACAAACAACCTGATTAAGTCATGAGAAGATGATTTGAATAAACATTTTTCCAAAGAAAACATATGGATAGTCAATAGGCAGATGAAAAGATAGTCAACATTATTTACTATTAGGGAAATGCAAATCAAAACCACAATGAGATATCACCTCACACTGGTTAGATTGATTATCATCAAGAAGACAAAAATAAAGTTTTGAAGATGGTGTTAAATTAATTAAAAAATTAATTTTCATACATTGTTGGTAGAAATGTAAATTGGTACAGCCACAGTGGAAAATGGTATGTGATTTTTCAGAAAGTTAAGAATAGAACAACCATGTGATTCAGTTATTCCACTTCTGAATATTTACCTGAAACATAGAAAGACTCTAATTTGAAAAGATATATATACCCTGGTGTTGTTCATAGCAGCATCATTTATAATGGCAAAGATATGGAAACAACCTAAATCTCCATCAATGGATAAGTGAATAAAGAAAATATGGTATGTATACACCACACACACACACACACACACACACACACACACACACACTGAAATACTACTACTTGGCCATAATAAAGAATGAAATCTTGCCATTTCTGACAACATGGATGGAACTTGAGAGTATTATGTTAGGTGAAACTAGTCACAAGGAGAAAGAAAAAACAATATGATTTCACTCATATGTGGAATCAAAAAACTAACAAAACTAAACAGATAAACAAAATAAAAACAAATACATAAACACAGAGAACAGATTGGTGGCTACCAGAAGGGAAGGGGATTGGGGGGGTGGGAAAAATGGGTGAAGGGGTCAAGTATATGGTGATGGATGGTAATTAGACTTTTGAAGGTGATTATTTTGTAATGAGTACAGATGTTGAGTTATAATGCATACCTTGAAATTTCATGATGGTATATATAAATTTTTCCTCAATTTTAAAAAAGAGGATGTGACATTATTGGAGATACGACTTTCAAAGTCATAATTAGTTTTATATGAGGACTTCAGAGTGGGTGCTAATCCAATATAGTTGGTGTTCTTATAAAAAGAAAAAAATTGATCACATAGATAAACACCAGGGGTATATGCACAAAGAAAAGTAGCCATGTAAGGACATAGAAAATGGACACTTGAAAGCCAAGGAGAGAGGTCTCAGAAGAAATCAACCCTGCCAACATGTTGATCTAGGACTTTTGGTTTCCATAACTGTGAGAAAATTAATTTTTATTGTTCAACCCCTCACAAAAAATAAAATAGTCTAAGTAGGCCAATTAAAGGATATAGATTGGCACAGTAAATAAAAATACATGACTCAGGGGCACCTGGGTGGCTCAGAGGGTTAAGCCTCTGTCTTCATTCAGCTCAAATCATGATCTCAGGGTCCTGGGATTGAGCCTCACATTGGGCTCTCTGCTCAGCAGGGAGCCTGCTTCCCTCTCTCTCTCTGCCTGCCTTTCTGCCTACTTGTGATCTCTGTCAAATAAATAAAATAAAACCTTTAAAAAATACATGACTCAAATATATGCAGTCTATAAGAAATTCACTTTCAATATAATTATATAGGCAGACTAAAGTATACACATGTAAAAAAAGTATACCATGCAAACACTGATCAAAAGTAGAGTGCCAAATCAATATAAGATAAAGTAGATATCAGGGCAAAATTACCAAGGCCTTTGGTACAAGGGTCAGTCAACTGAGAGGACATAGGAATCCTAAATACTGATTCAGCAAACAACAGTAACAAATTATGTGAAGTAAAAACTAATAGAACTATATACAGAAATATAAAAATCCATAATTATAATTGAACACTTTGACACTGCTCTCTCAACAATTGATGGAATAGCTGAACAAAATAAACAAAGATATAGAATTCAACAATACCATCAGTCAACAAGATTTAATTGACAATTACAGATCACTCCAGCCAACAACAGTAGAATACACATTCTTTTTAAGTGTTCATGGAAGATTCACCAGAATAGACCATTATTTTAGTAATGAAACAAACTTAAACAAATTTAAAAGATTTAAAATCTTACTGTACTTTTTCCAATAATGGGATAAAGCAAGAAAACAATAATACATTTTTTAAAGTTTTAAATTTAAATTCCAGTTAGTTAACATACAGTATAATATTAGTTTCAGGTGTAGAATTTAGGGATTCAACACTTATATACAACACGCAGTGCTCATCACAAGTGAACTCCTTAATCCCCATCACTTATTTAACCCATAACCCCACCTCCCCTCTGGTAACCTTCGGTTTGTACTCTATGGCATTGCAAATGCAATCTGGAAAGGGAGAACCCTCTTGCACTGTTGGTGGGAATGCAAACTGGGGCAGCCACTCTGGAAAACAGCATGGAGGTTCCTCAAAAAGTTAATAATAGAACTACCATATGATCTAGGAATTGCACTAGTAGGTATTACCCAAAAGATATAAACATACAGATTTGAAGGTGTACATGCACTCCAATAGTTATAGCAGCATTATTAATAATAACTAAACTATGGAGAGAGCCCAAATGTCCATAAACTGATGAATGGATAGAAAAGATGTGGTATATACATTGGAATGTTACTCATCCACCAAAAAAAATGAAATCTTGCCATTTGCAACAACATGGGTGGAGCTAGAGTGCATTATGTTAAGTGAAATAAGTCAGAGAAAGACAACTACCACATAATCTCATGAACATGTGGAATTTACGAAAGAAAACATGTGAACATATGGGAAGGGGGGAAAGGAGATAGGGAAAGAAGTATAAGAGTCTCTTAAGAATAGAGAACAAACTGAGAGTTGGTTGAGGGAGGGGAATGGGAAATGGGCTAAATGGGGGATGAGTATTAAAAAGGTCATTTGTTGGGTGCCTGGGTGGCTCAGTCGGCTAGGGTCATGATCCCAGGGTCCTAGGATAGAGTCCCACGCCGGGCTCCTTCTTCAGCAAGGAGCCTGCTTCTCCCTCTCCCTCTGCCTGCTGCTCCCCTTGCTTATGCTCTCTCTCTCTGTCAAATGAATAGTTAAAATCTTTTTTTTAACTTTATTTAAGCTTTATTCAAACATATAATGTAACCCCACCACCCTCTCCCAACCCCTCTTCCCCCCACCCTCCTCAGTTTGTTTTATTACATTAAGAGTCTCTTTTGGTTTGTCTCCCTCCCGATCCCATCTTCTTTCATTTTTACTTTTCCTACCACCTTAACTCTCACCCCCGTTGCATCTTTTTAAAAAAATAAAAAGGGCACTTGTTATCATGAGCACTGGGTGTTGTATGTAAGTGATGAATCACCGAATTTTACTTCAGAAATCAATGTTGAAATGCATGTTAATTAATTAAAATTTAAATTTAAAAATGCAAGCTTGACTCCAGGCTTCTCTAGTCACAGGCCCAAAAGCTTATTGGACCCTGTCCTTTGAATTAATAATAAGCTGCTTCAAAAAATACATGACCAAAATAGAATTATTGATTTCCTCTAAGAAAACCTATTATTTTTCCAGTCTTCACCATCCCAGCAAAATGTATTTCTATGTGCCCAACTGCTTAATCCAAAAATTCACTCTAAATTTTCCCCCAATTTTTGTAACCCTCCTCATACAACACATCATCAAATCTTAATATTCCTAATTCATGTTGAAAATCTACCAAATTTCACTTATGTGTGGAATTTAAGAAACAAAAAAGATGAACATAGGGGAGAAAAAGAGAGAGGTAAACCATAAAGTGGACTTTTAACAATAGAGAAAAAACTGAGGGTTGCTGGAGAGGAGATGGGTGGGGGATGTGTTAAATGGGTGATGGGGATTAAGGAGGGCATTTGGGGTTTTTTTGTTTGTTTGTTTTAAATATTTTATTTATTTATTTGACAGACAGAGATCACAAGTAGGCAGAGAGGCAGGCAGAGAGAGAGTGGGGGGAGAAGTAGGCTCCCTGCTGAGCAGAGAGTCCAGGACCCTGGGATCATGACCTGAGCCAAAGGCAGGGGCTTAACACACTGAGCCACCCAGGCGCCCAAAGGAGGACATTTGTTTTGATGAAAACTGGGTGTTGTATGTAAGTGATAAATCACCGAATTCTACTCCTGAAATGAATATTGCCCTTTATGTTAACTAACTAAAATTTAAATAAATTTTCTTGAAAAAGAAAAAGAAATGAAGAAGAAAACTGAGCAGAACATCAGAGGGCACATCCTATTGAGGAAAGAGGTTTACAGAATTTCTGCAGGAAAGACACTGAATGAATAAACAAATACACAATCTAAAAAAAGAACTTAACAAAAATCAGAGAAAAATAAATGCCATATGATTTCACTCATATGTGGAATTTAAGAAACAAAACAAACAAATATGGGGGGGGTGGGAAGGGAAGGAAAACTAAGAAACAGACTCTGATCTATACAGAACAAATTGATGGTTACCAGAGGGGAGATGGGTGGAAGAATGGGTTAAATATGTGATGAGGATTAAGGAGGGCACTTGTTGTGATGTGCACTGGATGATGTATGTAAGTGTTGAATCACTAAGTTCTACATCTGAAACTAATCTCACATTGTATGTTAACTGGAATTTAAATAAAAATTTTTAAAAAGGAGAAAATTTTTAAAAAATCAACAAGTATAACTTACCCCTGAATGATGAGAAATAGTCAGATCCAGTCAGAATGGCTAAAAGTAACAAGTCAGTAAACAACAGATGCTGGCAAGGATAAGGAGAAAGGGGAACCCTCCTACACTGTTGGTGGGAATGCAAGCTGGTGCAACCACTCTGGAAAACAGCATGGAGGTTCCTCAAAAAATTGAAAATAGAGCTACCTTATTGCACTACTGGGTATTTATCCTAAAGATACAAACGTAGTGATCCAAAGGGGCACGTGTACCCGAATGTTTATAGCAGCAATGTCCACAATAGCCAAGTTATGGAAAGAACCTTGTGTGGTAAGTTTTAACTAGATGTGTTTTGGTCTGCTTGTTAGAAGAGGCTAGATCCTATTTCCCCTAGAGCTGAAGTTTTGCAGCACTCCATGATCAGTAGCTTTGGTCCATGTAGGGAGGTTGTGCTGGTTTTGGGGGCATGGGGAGCGCTGCTAGGCTGGTTCTCAGGCAGACCTGCCTTAGGAAAGATACACTTGCTGGGCACAGTGGGGTGGGGCTGTGTTGGAGCTCCAGCCACCTGGGGGTGCTGTGTTGCTCACTGAAGCCTGTCTGTGCTGATGGGCAAAGAAGAAATGGCATCACCCTGCTCTCCTGTGCCCACAGTGGGGAGTTCATGTCAGCCACTCTTCAGTAAACCTTCACAGAAGAGTGAAAAATCTCACCTCTTATGTCCTAAGCTTCTGTCAGAACCCTGCCTTCACACTGTATCTGAACTGTCTGCCTGTCTAGTGGCACAGTGCTCCTGCATTTTATCTCAGGTGCATGACTATGTTTCAAAACTCCAAATTTTGGAGAACTGGCATGGTGTGGATCCATGCTGATCTTCTTGGGGAGGGTCTTGCCACAATGTGGCTGGTGCCAATTTGTCCCAGAAAGCAGTTGCATGATCATGCAGGGTCTTGGAGTTTATGTGGAAGCACAGACAAAAGCTCATTTCCAGGTTAGTTGCCTTCTGCAGGTGCCTCTGCTGATATGATAATTAATGAGACCTATTAATGGGGCTGCTCAATGGTGCCTACCTTCTCTTTTGTCCCCTGAGAGGCTGTATCACCTCTCCCAAATGCACTGCAAGGTGGGGAACTGTCTCTCCCAGTATGACCCACGGGGTCTGAAGGTCTGCTTCCAGACCTCTGCCCTCCTTCTCCACAGGAGCACTGCTAAGCCCACCAGTCATGACACAGGCAATGATGTGGATTTCTAAAACTTCAGACTTTGAGCTCCACTGCTTGTAATAACTTGCAATAATCAGCCCCTCTCCTTTTCTCAGTGAATGGTTAGGGGGAAGTGTTTTTCTTTGCAATCCCCTGAACTCTGCTTTCTCTCTCTCTCTCTCTCTCTCTCTCTCTCTCTCTCTCTCTCTCTCTCTTCTCCATGATCAGGGCTCTCTCCCCTTTGCAACACCTGTGATTATTTTCTTCCCCAAATCAACTCCCACAGCTCCTCCCTTCCACAATGTGGCCTTTTTTCTCCCTCTAGATGTTCAGTTTACTCTTTCAGTCAGTACATTGATTTCTTGGTGTTCAGAATGATCTGATATTTATTTAGCTGTGTTTGAGGGATGAGGTAAGCTTAGGGTCCCCCTATTACTTCACCATCCTAATCCCCCCCACATACACAAAATTGTCTTATTTCTTAAAAGGAGAGATAACTTTAACATGGGAGAAATCTTCTTTGTTTCTATAGCCTGGGATAAGTATTAGACTTTTTAAAAGATTTTATTTTATTTATTTGAGACACACAGAAAGAGAACATGAATGGGGAGAAAGGGGCAGACAAAGAGGGAGAAGCAGACTCCCCATTGAGCAAGGAACCCAATGTGGGGCTCAATATCAGGACCCTGGGATCATGACCTGAGTCAAAGGCAGATGCTTAACTGACTGAGCCACCCAAGCACCTCAATAAGTGGTAGACTTTTAATCATAAGCTTAATAAAATTGTCAAGGCTGATAAGATTTCAAAATCAGTTGTGTGTCATTCTTTTTTGTGTATGCATGTGACAAAATGCATTTTCTACATCTAAATTTTCTTCTCTCTCCTTGAAGAAAGAATATAATTAGCTTTTGCAGTGATAAGTTCATACTTGTCAGGAGTCAAATCCTCTCATTTCTTTTCCTTTCCATTTCCTTTCCTTTTCTCTCTCTTGAGAAACAGAAAAGATTAGCTGATCAAGAAAATCATTCACTTCTTCCGTGTACATTTTAAGATTATCTAGTCTAATAAACAGTTATTAAAATAGAAAACAAATTATTAAAATATGGGGTTTATGGAGGGACACTGAAAAGCTTATTTCATAATAACTTTTCTTACTATAACAATGAGTTAACAGGAAAGGTTTTCATTTCAAGATAAAAGGAGAGTTCTGTCATAATTCATATTTTTAAAAATTAATTTACAATGCCAAATTAATGTTAGCACAATATTTTAGTTTGTTAAGGACCAAGGCTAAATTTCTCTTTATTAAAATTTCCTAAATTCCTTACATTAGTTTATGAGTGAAATAATTTTCTACTTTTTTCATACCTTGTTTAAATACAAATTATATGTGTAAAATAATATTCATCTACAGATGACTGTTATATAATGAATATTATATTCACTAATGTAACAAATACAGATAAAATGAATGTTATGTTTTAAAGAATATCTTTACAAGGAATTAATTTTGTGGAATTCTTAAGATGTTTCAAATCACAAAGTTTTTTTGAAAACATAGTATTTATTTTTTTGAATTTTTTTTTACTTTTTTAAAATTTAAATTCAATTAATTAACATATAATGTATTATTGATTTCAGAGGTACAGGTCTGTGATTCATCAGTCTTATATAATACCCAGTGCTCATTACATCACATGTTCTCCTTAATGTCCATAGTTACCCCATCCTCCCCTCCCCACCCAGCAACGTTCAGATAGTTTCCTCTGATTAAGAGTCTCTTATGGTTTGTCTCTATTTCTGGTTTTGTCTTGTTTCTTTTTCTCTCTTCCCCTATGATCCTCTGCCTTGTTTCTTAAATTCCACATACCAGTGAGATCATGTGATAATTGTCTTTCTCTGATTGACTTATTTCACTTAGTATAATACATTGCAGTTCTAGCCACATCATTGCAAATTGCAAGATTTCGTTTTTTTGATGGCTGAGTAATACTCTGATATATATTCCACATATGAGTAAAACAATATAATAATTGTCTTCCTTTGGGACGCCTGGGTGGCTCAGTGGGTTAAGCCGCTGCCTTCAGCTTGGGTCATGATCCCAGGGTCCTGGGATGGAGTCCCACATTGGGCTCTCTGCTTGGCAAGGAGCCTGCTTCTCCCCTCCTCTCTCTGCCTACCTCTCTGCTTACTTGTGTGATCTCTGTCTGTCAAATAAATAAATAAAATATTTTAAAAAAAATAAAAAAATTGTCTTCCTTTGATTGACTTATTTCACTCAGCATAACACCCTCCAATTCCATCCACATCAATGTAAATGGTAAGTATTCATTCTTTCTGATGATTAGGTAACACTCATATATGTAATATATATATATATATACATCACATCTTCTTTATCCATTTCATTTGTCGATGGACATCTGGGCTCTCTCCACAGTTTGCCTATTGTGAACATTGTTGCTATAAACATCGGGGTGTAGGTGACCCTTCAGATCACTACATTTGTATCTTTGATGTAAATATCCAGTAGTGCAGTTGCTGGGCCATAGGGTAGCTCTATTTTCAACTTCTTGAGGAACGTCCATACTGTTTTCTAGAGTGGCTGCACCAGCTTGCATTCCTACCAACAATGTAGAAGGGTTCCTCTTTCTCTGCATCCTTGCCAACATCTATCATTTCCTGACTTGTTAATTTTAGCCATTCTGACTTGTGGGAAGTGATATCTTACTGTGGTCTTGATTTGTATTTCCCTGATGCCAAGTGATATTGAACACTTTTTCATGTGTATGCTATGGATAGCATAGACATTTTAACAATATTTTTCTTCCACTCAATGAGCATGGAATATTTTTCCATTTCTTTGTGTCTTCCTCAATTTCTTTCATGAGTGTTCTATAGTTTTCTGAGTGCAGATCCTTTGCCTCTTTGGTTAGGTTTATTTCTATGTGTCTTATGGTCTTGGGGTTTTGGATGCAATTGTAAATGGGGTTGACTCCTTAATTTCTCTTTCTTCTGTCTCATTAGTAATGCAACTGATTTCTGAGCATTGATTTTATATCTTGCCACTTTGCTGAATTCCTGTATAAGTCTAGTAATTTTAGGGTGGAGTCTTTGGGTTTTCCACATAGAGTATCATGTCATCTGCAAAGAGTGGGTATTTGGCTTGTTCTTTGCTGATTAGGATGCCTTGTGTTTCTTTTTGTTGGCTGATTGCTTTGGCTAGGACTTCCAGTACTATGGTGAGCAGCAGTGGTGATAGTGGACATCTCTGCTGTGTTCTGACTCTAGGGGAAAAGCTGTCAGTTTTTCCCCATTGAGAATGATATTCACTCTAGATTTTTCATATAAAGGATAGCTTTACAAGGAATTAATTTTATGAAATTCCTAAAATGCTTCAAATCATATTTAATGTATTAACTAAATTGTAGTTTTCAAATCTTTAACTAACTTTAAGACTGCAGCCCTAAGTTAAATAATAAGTAATCTTTGAATGCCTGTATAGTTCCTAAAAAAATTAAGATAGAAAACATTGGTTATGAAACAGAATTTTGATATAATCTTGTTTCTTAAAATCAATAGATGGACAAAATTTGCAAATGCTTCTGGATCATTATATGTGTATGTTTGGTTTTGCTTCCTCAGAGTTGTTAAAATGATATGAAATAGTGCTCATGGAAAAAATAAATAGTTTTGGGGTTTTGGCTCCCTGGTTTTCTCTTTTATCTAAATAAAGAAAAAGTTGGTTACTTCAATTATAGTTAATAATTAATATAATTGCTTAATCATACTATGTACAATAATTGTAGAGAAATATAAAAAAACATACAAAATAATGGCTATGAATACCTGTTTAAGAAAATGCTTACAAAGCATAGTTACAAATGTTAACATACAATTCTATTACAATGCCATTGACTATATTCCCTACACCGTACATTTTATTCTTGTTACTTATTCAATCCATGAAGTTTTTCTTGTTTTTATTTTTCCCAAATTAAACTTCAAACTCAGAATAATAAAATCATTAATGTCTTTTATGACTAAAGTACCATTGAACTTCCAAAAATTAACTTCAGGTAAGAAACATTTGTTCCTTCACCTTATAAAAGAAAAAAAAACAATAAAAATATCTAGGTTTGCCCCCAAATTTCCAAATTTTAATTAAGTTAAAACAATCATGATAGACTTCATTTTAAACACTTAATATAAAATGACAAAATAAAAAAGAATTTCAATTTCTTGGTTAGTTATAAATAAAATATGTCAATATATATATATCTTTCAATAATTGAATACATTTTCAAGCAAAAAGAAACATTTATGTTTAAGCATAAATTGATACAAGAGAGATCTAAGATGACAATGTAAGAAGACCCTGCACTCACCTCCTCCATATACACATCAAATCTACACCTACATATAGAATATTTTCTGAAAAACTGAAGGCTGATTGAACAGCCTCTGGACAACAAAGGACAGAGCAACCACATAAAGAGCAGCAGGAGAGGAGACATGATAACAAGAACACCATCCTAATGCTGTAAACTGTAGTAAGGAGGGATAGCACAGAGAGAATTCCAGGCTTGCCTTCCCTAAGTTACAGGAAAATCATTGCAGTTTAGGGGTGCCTGGGTGGCTCAGTGGGTTAAAGCCTCTGCCTTTGGCTCAGGTTGTGATCCCAGGGTTCTGGGATCAACCCTGGGATCAGGCTCTCTGCTCAGCAGGGAGCCTGCTTCCTCCTCTCTCTCTGCCTGCCTCTGTCTACTTGTGATCTCTGTCTGTCAATAAATGAATAAAATCTTTTTAAAAACTGCAATTTATTTTATTTTTAAAAAATTTTATTTATTTATTTGACAGAGAGAGAGGGAGTGAGCACAAGCAGGGGAGTGGCAAGCAGAGGGAGAGGGAGAATCAGGCTTCCCCACTGAGCAGGAAGCCCAGTGCGGGGGCTCATCCCAGGACACTGGGATCATGACCTGAGCTACAGGCAGAAGCTTAACAGACTGAGCCACCCAGGTGCCCCAAAACACTGCAGTTTAAAGAGCAAACAAACTAAGAGTGAACTAAACCTAGAGTGTCTGCCAAATGTTAAGGAAATTGTAGGAATGCTCTCTGGGGTTGGAGGTGCTGGTGAACATCATTGCTTATGTTACCCCCTTCACCTTGATAACATAGGTAGAAGCAGAGTCCAGGTGCTCTGGTCAGCCTGTCACCTTTATGAGCCCTGGGCTCCTAGTTCACATAGCCTCAGCCATCCCTCCAAGGTGACACCTATCCATGCCAGTCCAAGCTCCAGCCATCCCACTGAGATGCAGTGTACACTGGGACAAAACCAGATGTCACCCACTACAGTTTCAGCCATCAAATCAAGGTAGTACAGACACAGAGCATCCTGGGAAAACCCAATCCCACACTTGTTTCAGTTTCATATGTCCACCAGAGACTCCACACAGAGAGAGCACAATTAGCCCTCTCCTACTCATGCCTTCTTCAGCTCCAGCCATTCTACCAGTGTGCTCCTTATGTTGAATGCCCCAGCACCACCTGGTTTATGCCTGCTTCAGCTTCAGCCATCTCACAAGGAAAAATGCCCTAGGACCTGTGGACTGTACCAACTTCAGTTCCAGCTATGTTGTCAGGGTGTCCCCTGAAGCTAGCACCCAAAGACCCTCAGTTCATACACTAGAGCTCCAACTATCCTGCCAGAGCCGCACTAACATGGACCACCTCATGAGAATACAAGCTATTCCCACTTTAGCTCCAGCCAAACCACCCGGGCATCCCCTGTGTGGGGCACCACAGGACCACTTGGGTTGTGCCTGCTTCAGCAACATCTATCCAACCAGGGTGGCCCTGATGTGGAATGGTCCAGGACCCCAGCACATGCTTGCTGTATCTCCTGACAGCTGTCCAAGCCACCAGGCAATGCAGTGTACATAGGGAATTATCTTACAAAGGACCATTCTTTCAAAACTAGAGGTAGCTGTTCCACCCAATTCATAGAAACATGCACAGCAAGTCAAACAAAATGAGACAGAGTAATACAGTTCAAATGAAATCCAAGACAAAAATTTAGGGAAAAAAAACCTAAAGAAGCAAATATGAACAATCTAGCTGATAAAGAGTTCAAAATAATGGTTATGAAATGCACACTGGACTTGAGGGAAGAGGGGATAAATCATTGATAACTTCAACAAAGAGATAGAAAATGTAAAAAGGGGGACGCCTGGGTGGCTCAGTTGGTTAAGCGGCTGCCTTCAGCTCAGGTCATGATCCCAGCATCCTGGGATCGAGTCCCACATCCGGCTCCTTGCTCGGCAGGGAGCCTGCTTCTCCCTCTGCCTCTGCCTGCCACTCTGTCTGCCTGTGCTCGCTCTCTCTCTTTCTAACAAATAAATAAATAAAATCTTTAAAAAAAAAAAAGAAAGAAAATGTAAAAAGGAATAAGTCAACTGGAGAAAGACAACTACCACATGATCTCCCTGATATGAGGAAGTGGAGATGCAACGGGGGTGGGAGTTAAGGTGGTAGGAAAAGTAAAAATGAAAGAAGATGGGATCGGGAGGGAGAAAAACCAAAAGAGACTCTTAATGTCATAAAACAAACTGAGGGGGGTGGGGGGAAGAGGGGTTGGGTGAGGGTGGTGGGGTTACATCATATGTTTAAATAAAGCTTAAATAAAGTAAAAAAAAAGGAATAAATCAGAGTTGAAGAACACAATAACTGAAATGAAAAAAACAACAGATTAGAAACAATATTAGGGAAACAACAGCAGATTAGAGGATGCAGAATGAATCAGCGATTTGGAAGACAGGGAAATAAAAAGCACCTAAACTGAACAGCAAAAAGAAAAAAAATAAAATTTGGATAGGTTGAACGACTTCTGGGACAACATCAAATGTATTTACATTCACATTATAGGGGTCCCAGAAGAAGAATAAGAGAGGGAAAAGGGTAAACACCTTATTTGAAGAAATAATAGCTTCCCTAAG
Organism: Taxidea taxus jeffersonii; assembly: GCA_003697995.1. Classification (NCBI taxonomy): domain Eukaryota; kingdom Metazoa; phylum Chordata; class Mammalia; order Carnivora; family Mustelidae; genus Taxidea; species Taxidea taxus. The sequence continues at coordinate 4,787 of ML098105.1, read as the reverse complement.
CTGGGAAAAGAGAGAGATATACAGGTTCAGGAATATAGAGAGCCCCAAGCAAGATGAACCTACATCACAAAACATAATAAATAAAAAAACAAAGATTACAGACAAAGTGAGAATCTTAAAAGCAACAAGAGAAAAGTAAATATTTCCACATAAGGGAAGCCCATAAAGGCTAAACTGCACTTCAGAAGGAAGTGGCATGATATATTCAAAGTGCTGAAGAGAACAAAACCTACAGCAAAGAATACTCTACCTGACAAAGTTATTGTTCAGAGTTGAAAGACATAAAGAATTTCCCAGACCGACAAAGTTATTAGAGCTTATCACCACTAACCTAGCCTTACAAGAAATGTTACAGGGAGTTTTTAAGCTGAAAAGAAAAGGCCATAATACAAATGAGAAAAATATGAAAGGAAAAAGTTTCATGGACAAAAGAAAACATATATGAAAGGTAGTAGATTAAATATTTATAAAGTCAGCATGGAGGTTAAAACACAAAAGTAATAAATTCAGTTAGATCTATAAAAATTAATCAAGGGTACACAAAATAAAAAGATAAAAATTTATGACATCATATAGATAAAACATGGATGGAAGAGCAAAGTTTATTAAATGCATTCAAATTTAAATGACCTCAAATTAATATAGACTCTTATATACTTAGAATGTTATATATAAGCCTGAAGGTAATTACAAACTAAAACCTATAATACATACACAAAAAGGTAAAGAGAAAATGTATCCAAGCATAACATTAAAGAAATCATTAATTGCAAGGAAAGAGATCAAGGGAAGATGAAAGAAACAGAAAAGAACTACAAAACAACCAGGAAACAATCAGCAAAATGGCAATAAGCACATGCATATCAATAATTAATTTAAATACAAATGGTCTAAAAACTCCAATCAAAAGACATGGGGAGATGGAGAGGAGAAGGGAGTTGAGGGAAATTGGAAGGGGAGTTGAACCAAGAGAGACTATGGACTCTGAAAAACATTCTGAGGGTTTTGAAGGGTGGGGGGTGGGGGGTTGGGGGAGCCAGGTGGTGGGTTTTATGGAGGGCACGTATTGCATGGAGCACTGGGTGTGGTGCATGAACAATGAATTCTGTTACACTGAAAAGAAATTAAATAAATAAATTTTTAAAAAAGACATAGAATGACTGAATGAATAAAAACAAAAGGCAACGGGGGTGGGAGTTAAGGTGGTAGGAAAAGTAAAAATGAAACAAGATGGGATCGGGAGGGAGACAAACCAAAAGAGACTCTTAATGTCATGAAACAAACTGAGGGGGGTGGGGGGGAGAGGGGTTGGGAGAGGGTGGTGGGGTTACATTATATGTTTAAATAAAGCTTAAATAAATTAAAAAAAAAACCAAAAGACCCATCTATATGCTGCTCACAAGAGGCTTACTTGAGACTTAAAGACATATAGAGACTGAAAGTAAAGGGATGAAAAGATATACACCATGTAAATAGATGCAAAAAAAAGTGAGGTAGTTATACTTAGATAAAACAGATTTTATAACAAAGACTAAAACAAGAGACAAAGAAGGGCATTATATGATGATAAAGGGATCAATCCAATAAAAGAAGTACCAAGAAATATAATGTAAATATTAATAAACATAAAGGAGTAAATTAAAAGCAATACAATAGTATTAGGAAACTTCATATTAATGGATAGATTATCCAGATAGCAAATCAATGAGGAAACAGGGGCTTTGAATGAAGATGGTGGACTTAACAAGTCCTTCAACAGATTCTATGTGTATATATATATATATATATATATATATATATATATATATACACATATATATGTATATATATATACACACACACATACACACACACACACACACACACACACACACATATCGGAATGGAGTCTTAAAAAATAGAAAAGATCAACAAATCCAAGAGCAAGAGCTGACTTTTCAGATAAAAAGTGAATAAAATTGATAAAACTTCAGCCACAGTCATCAAGAAAAAAAGAGAGAGGACTCATGAAGATAAAATCAGGAATGAACAAAAGTTACAACTGATAACACAGATGTATAAAGGATTATAAGAACATACTACAAAAATTATATGCCAACAATTTTGACCACCTAGAAGAAATGGATACATTTCAAGAAACAATCTTCCAAATAAAATCAGGAGGAAATAGGAAACCTGAACAGACTGATTACTAGTAATATAATTGATATGGTAATCAAAAACTCCCCCAAAATAAATGTTCAGGATCAAATGGCTTCACATGTAAATTCTACCAAATGCTTAAAAGAGAGTTAATATCTACTCTTCTGAAACTAGTCCCCCAATAAAAGATGAGGAAAAAGAAAGCAAGAAAGCATGCTTTCAAAGTCTATTCTATGAGACCTCATTACCCTAACACCAAAGCCAGACAGACACTACAAAGAAAAGAAAATTGCAGACCAATATTCCTGATAAACATAGATGCAAAAAACTTCAACAAATAGTAGCAAACTGAATTCAAACATACATTAGGAGGATAATTCACCACAATCAAGTGGAATTTATTCCAATAATGCAAGGTGAATATATATGCAAATTAATCATTGTGATAAGCCATATTAACAAAACAGAGGAAAAAATACATATGATCATTTCAAAAGACATAGAAAAAGAATTTGACAAAATTAAACTTCTATTTATAATAGTCTCTCAACAAAATGTGTATAGAAAAAACATACTTCAACATAATTAAAGCCATATATGACAAGCCCACAGGTAACATCATAATAGTTAAAGGTTAAAAGTTTTCTTTAAGATCAAGAACAGGACAATGTTGTCCATTCTCAGCACTTTTGTTCAACATAGTACTGAAATTCCTAGTCGTAGCAATCTGACAAGAAAAAGAATTGAGAGACATCCAAATTGGCAAGGCAGAAGTAAAACTTTTACTATCTGAAGATGACATGATACTATATGTAGAAAACTCTAAAGACTCTACCAAAAATATATTAGAAGTAATAAATGAAGTCAGTAAAATTGTAAGACACAAAATTAATGTACAGAAATCTGTTTCATTTCTATATACTACCAATGGAATAGCAGAAAGGGAAATTAATTTAAAAAAGAATTCCATCTATAAGTGTACCAAAAAGAGTAAAATATTTAGGAATATATTAAACCAAGGATGTAAAAGACCTATACTTGAAAAACTATGGAATACTGATGAAAGAAATTAGAAAAACACAAATATTGGAAAGATTTATCATTCTCATGGATTGGAATAATTATATTGTTAAAATGCCCATACCACCCAAATAATCCACAGATTAAATGCAAACCCTATCAAAACTCTAACAGGATTTTTCACAGAACCAGAACAAAAAAATCCTAAAACTTACATGGAATCACAAAAGACCTTAAATAGCCATGGCAATTTTGAGAAAGAAGAAGAAAGATGGAGGTATCACAACACCAGATATCAAACTATATTTCAAAGCTCTAATAATCACAACAGTATGGTATTGGTGAGAGAGAGAGAGAGAGAGAGAGAGAGAGAGAGGGAGAGAGGGAGAGAGATCACTGGAACAAAATTGAAAGCCCAGAAATAAAGCCACACTATGGGACGCCTGGGTGGCTCAGTTGGTTAAGCAGCTGCCTTCGGCTCAGGTCATGATCCCAGCGTCCTGGGATCGAGTCCCACATCGGGCTCCTTGCTCGGCAGGAAGCCTGCTTCTCCCTCTGCCTCTGCCGGTCACTCTGCCTGTGCTCGTTCGCTCTGTCTCTCTCCCTCTCTCTCTCTCTGACAAATAAATAAATAAATAAAATCTTTAAAAAAAAAAAAAAAGAAAGAAACCCACACTTATATGAACAATTCATCTATGACAAAAGAGGCAAGAATATACAGTGGGAAAAAGAGAGTCTCTTTAACAAATTCTGCTGGGAAAACTGGACAACTATGTGCAAAAGAGTAAAACTGGACCACATTCTAATACCATACACAAAAATAAACTTAAAATGGATTAAAGACCTAAATATGACACCTGAAACCATAAAACTCCCAGAAGGAAACATCTCTTTGATATCAACCATAAGGGGATTAAGAGGTACAGCCTACAGTTATAGAATAATTAAGTCACAGAATTGAAAAGTACAGCATAGGAAATATAGTCAATAATATTGTAATAACATTGTTTGGTGAGAGACAGAGACTACAGTTATCCTAGTGAGCACTGAGTAATGTACAGAATTGTTGAATCAATTTGTTGTACACTTGAAATTAATATAACATTGTATGTTATTTATACTTCAATAAAAATGATGTATGCTCCCCTATGTATATTGCAGCTTTATTTACAATAGCCAAGATACAGAAGCAACTTAAGTGTTCATTGATAGATGAATGGTTAAACAAGATGTGGTATATACACACAATGGAATATTCTCAACTATAAAAAATAATAAAATGTCATTTTTTGACAACATGGATGGACCTAGAAGGTATTTTGCTAAGTAAAAGGTATTAAGGTATTTTGCTAAGTAAAGAAGGTATTTTGCTACTTACTTTTGCTAAGTAAGAAGGTATTTTGCTAAGTAAAAGGTATTAAGGTATTTTGCTAAGTTTGACAATAAGTCAAACAGAGAAAGACAAATACCATATGACATCACTGATATGTGGAATCTAAAAACTAAACAAGCAGGGGCACCTGGGTGGCTCAGTGGGTTAAGGCCACTGCCTTTGGCTCGGGTCATGATCCCAGGGTCGTGGGATCGAGCCCCACATCGGGCTCTCTGCTCTGCGGACATCCTGC
>ML098104.1:46132-105142 GCA_003697995.1 Taxidea taxus jeffersonii | reverse complement strand
ATGAGTTTCTTGTAGGCAGCATATGGATGGGTTTTGTTTTTTTATCCATTCTGAAACCCTGTGTCTTTTGATTGGGGCATTTAGCCCTTTTACGTTCAGGGTAACTATTGAGAGATATGAATTTAGTGCCACTGTATTGTCTGTAAGGTCATTGTTACTGTATATTGTCTCTCTTCCTTTCTGATAATACTTTTAGGGTCTCTCTTTGCTTAGAGGACCCCTTTCAATATTTCCTGTAGAGCTGGTTTGGTGTTTACAAATTCTTTCAGTTTTTGTTTGTCCTGGAAGCTTTTTATCTCTCCTTCTATTTTCAATGATAACCTAGCTGGATAAAGTATTCTTGGCTGCATGTTTTTCTCGTTTAGTGCTCTGAATATATCATGCCAGTTCTTTCTGGCCTGCCAGGTCTCTGTGGATAAGTCTGCTGCCAATCTAATAGTTTTACCATGGTATGTTACAGACTTCTTGTCCCGGGCTGCTTTCAGGATTTTCTCTTTGTCGCTAAGACTTGTAAATTTTACTATTAGATGGCGGGGTGTGGACCGATTCCTACTGATTTTGAGGAGGGTTCTCTGCACCTCCTGGATTTTGATGCTTGTTCCCCTTGCTATATTAGGGAAATTCTCTATAATAATCCTCTCCAGTATACCTTCTGCTCCTATTTCTCTTTCTTCTTCTTCTGGAATCCCAATTATTCTAATGTTTCGTCTTATGGTATCACTTATCTCTCGAATTCTCCCCTCGTGGTCCAGTAGTTGTTTGTCTCTCTTTTGCTCAGCTTCTTTATTCTCTGTCATTTGGTCTTCTATATCACTAATTCTGTCTTCTGCCTCATTTATCCTAGCAGTAAGAGCCTCCATTTTTTATTGCACCTCATTAATAGCTTTTTTTATTTCAACTTGATTAGATTTTAGTTCTTTTATTTCTCCAGAAAGGGCTTTTATTTCTCCTGACAGGATTTCTCTAATATCTTCCATGCCTTTTTCGAGCCCGGCTAGAACCTTGAGAATCGTCGTCCTGAATTCCAGATCTGACATATTACCAATGTCTGTATTGATTAGGTCCCTAGCCTTCGGTCCTGCCTCCTGTTCTTTTTTTTGTAGTGAGTTTTTCCCCCTTGTCAATTTGTCCAGATAAGAATCCGCTGTTCTCCTTGTTAAGTGAACTTGGTCTTGGCTGGATTTCTTTGATCTTCTGGGGGAGGGGCCTGTTGTAGTGATTCTCAGGTGTCTTTGCCCCAGGCGTAGATCCCTGAGCTCTCCCGGGTCGGAGTCTCCCCGGATCTTGTGGGGACCCCAGCACAGAGCACCGGCCAGTGCCACAGAGCACGGCTCTAGGAAACCTCGGCTCTGTCTCCGCAGCCGCTTTCCCCGCTCTAATATCTGTGAGCTTTGCGACACTCAGACACCCCGATCCTTCTGTGACCCCGCGGGACCTGAGACCACACTGTCCCTGCAAGGGTTCTCTGGAGCGGTGTCCCTCCGTGGAGCAGACTTAAAGGTCCCGATTTTGGGCTCCGTTGTTCCCCCGCTTGCCGGGAGCCGGCCCCTCCCCCCGCGTCTATCTTCCCATCGTGTTGGATTCACTTCTCCGCTGGTCCTACCTTTTAGAAAGTGGTCGATTTTCTGGTTCTAGAATTGTTTTTCTTCTCTTCGATCTCCTGTTGGATTTGTAGGTGTTCAGAATGGTTTGATAGGCGATCTAGCTGATCTCCTGCTGCCTGATGTCGTCTCAGCTGCTACTGCTCCGCCATCTTGACTCCTTCCACCGTGTTCAACGATTCTTTAGTTGCATATAACACCCAGTGCTCATCACAACTCGTGCCCTCCTTAACACCCATCCCGGTTACCCCATCTCCCCATCCCCCTCCCCTCTGTAATCTTCAGTATGTTTCCCAGGATCCAGAGTCTCTCATGGGTTGTCTCCTTATTGTTTTTGCTTAACATTTGCATGGAATATCTTTTTCCATCCCTTCATTTTCAGGCTGTTTATGCCCTGAAATCTAAAGCAAGTCTCTTGTAGACAACATATAGTTGGATCTATTTTTTTTTAAAGATTTTATTTATTTATTTGTCAGACAGAGCGGGAGCGAGCACAGGCAGAGTGGCAGGCAGAGGCAGAGGGAGAAGGAGGCTCCCTCCCAAGCAAGGAGCCCGATGTGGGACTCGATCCCAGGACGCTGGGATCATGACCTGAGCCGAAGGCAGCTGCCTAACCAACTGAGACACCCAGGCGTCCCTGGATCTATTTTTTTAATACATTCAGCCACTCTTTGGCTTTTGATTGGAAAATTTAATCTGTTTACATTTAAACTATACATAAGGAAGGATCTACTATGTTCACTATGTTCATTGTTTACCATCTGTCTTATAATTCATCCTTCTTTCCTCTCTTGTCTTCCTTTGTGTTTCATTAATTTTTTTGTGTTAATTATCTTGGTATCCTTTTTTGTGTGTGTAACTTCTATAGGTATTTTTATTGTGACTATCATGGGGCTTACATAAATAGTCTTATTGTAATAACAGTCTATTATAAGCTGATAACAACTTAACTTCAATTGCATACAGAAACTCTATATTTTTACTCTCTCCCTACACTTTGTTATTGATGTCACAACTTACATGTATTTATGTTGTACATTTACTTACATTTATTATTTATATTGTCCATTTATATTATCCATTAACATACTTTTATAGTTGTAGTTGTTTTTAATATTTTTGTCTTTAACTTTTATACTTGACTTAAAAGTGATTTATTCACCACTGTTACAGTAATACATTGCATTGTCTATACAAGTGAGTTACATTTTCACATGCTATTTTGTTGTCATTTAGATCATCCTATTTCAACATGAATTCCCTTTAGAATTTCTTATAAGGCAAGTCTGTGGTAATGAACTCCCTCAGCTTTTGTTAGTCTGGGAAAGTCTTTACCTCTCTTTCATTTCTGAATGTCAGTTTTGCTGGATACAGTATTTTGGCTGGCACATTTTTTAAATTTCAGCACTTTGAACATATCATCCCGCTCCTTTCTGGCCTGTAAGGTTCCTGAGAAACCCACTGACAGTCTCATGGGCATTTCCTGGTTCATGACACTTTTTTTCTTGCTGCTTTGAAAATTCTCTCTTTGTCTTTGACTTTTGACAGTTTGATTGTAATCTGTCTCAGTGTGGTTTCTTTGGATTCACCTTATTTAGAAATTTTGGGGCTGCCTGGATCAGGATGTTCATTTCCTTCCTCAGACTTGGAGAGTTTTCAGCTATTATTTCTTTAAATAATCTTTCGGGTCCTTTCTCTCTCTTCTCCTTCTGAGAGTCCCATGATGCATATATTGGTCCAACTGATGGTGATCCATAAGTCCCTTAAATTTTCTTCATTTTTTTTTCTTTTTGCTGCCTATCTGGTTGATTTCAAATTACTTGTCTTCGAGTTGCTGATTCTTTCTTCTGCTTAATCTACTCCACTGTAGAACCTTTACTGAATTTTTCAGTTTAATTATTGGATTCTTTAGTTCCAAGATATCTGTTTGGTTCTTTTTAAACTTTCTATTTCTTTGTTTCAATTTTCACTTTGTACATGTATTTTTCTCCTTAGTTCATTAAGCACTTTTGTGGTAGTTATTTTAAATTTTCTGTCAGTTACTTTTATACCTCTGTTTCATTAAAGTCAGTTTCCAGAGTTATATCTTGTTCCTTCGTGTGGATCATTTCCCCTGTTTCTTCACATTTCTTGGCCTTTTGTGTTGGTATCTACACATTGGGAAAAAATCCTACCTCTCCCACTCTTCATAAATTGGCCTCTGAAAGTAGAAAACCTTTACCAATCAGCCTAATAAGGGATTCTGTGAGACCCTCAAAACTTTGTGCTAGTCCAAACCACTGTCTTTGCTCTTAGTGTGCCCTAAACATCTAGAGCATGTCAGGTCTGTCCCCTCAGTGCTCTGAGACCAGTGAGACTAAAGCCAGTTCTGTGGGTAGCACTCAGAGAAGTTGGAACATTGGATGTGCAATCCAACTCTATCCCTCCCCACTGACGGGGGAATTGGGGGTTTTCTTTCACTCTTTTGTGCTGGGTGGAAGAGCTTGGCAAGTACTTGTGGGCTAGTTCAAACCACTGTTTTTGTTGTCAGTGACCCAGGGCATTTAGAATACACTGGGTCCTGTCATCACTCTGAGACAGGTGAGACAGAAGCCAGTCTCTCAGGCAGCCACCAGAAAAGTTGTAATGATTGACATTCAGTGCAACTCTTTCCCTTCTCAGGGAGAAGGTGAAAGTTGGAGGGGTTTGTTCATGCGCTCTGTGCTGAGCAGGGGGAGGAGCTGCGGTGAGTGCCCACGTGATAATTCAAACAGCTGTCTTTGTTATCTGTAGTCTAGCATATGCCAGGTCCTATAGCACTCTGAGAAGGTGAGACAGAAGCCAGTCCCGCAGACAGTACCTGGAAAAACTAGGATGTTAGATACACTGTCCAATTCTTTCCTTGCCTAAGAAGCTGGGAATGGTTTTGAGGTTTTTTTGGGGGGAGGGTGGGTTTTTAGCCTGCTCATTCTGATGAAGCTGAGGGAAGAAACTGTAAGTGCCCACGCACTAGTCCACCCACCTCCCATTGTTCTCTGTAGCCTCCTGGGATCTAGCATGTGCTGGGTCCAGTCATCACTCCAAGACAGGAGAGCCAGGAACCACTTTCTTGGGTAACATCCAGAAAAGCTAGAATGCTGGATATGTGGACCAACTCTTTCACTCCTCAGAGAGAAACAGGAGTTTTTTTGCCCACTTTCTCTGGGCTGAGCCGGGGTGATGAGCTGTGGCAAGTGGTCACACATTAGTTCAAACCACTATCTTTCTTCTCTGTACTCCCTAGGGGTTTAGCACTTCAAGCTCTGTCAGTGTTCTGAGACATGTGAGAAAGAAGCCAATTTGTTGGGCAGCACCCAGAAAAGTTGGAACACCTGATGCACAGTCCAGCTCTTTCCCTCCCCAGGAAGACTGGGAGCTGGGAGTTTCCTCCCAATCATATGTTGCTGTCCTGGGGACTATAGTGAGCAAGTGTCTCACATTTTCCTAACCAGTTTTAATGTGGCTGGTTTTTTATTTGCCTGGGGTGCAGGAGCCTCTCAGCTAGTTCTGGATTTCTCACAGAGGGTAGATCCATGGAGATGAGGAGTGTTTAGGGTTTCCTATACTGCCATCTTGCTGACATCTTTTTTTAAGATCAGCTTTGTATCCTGTGACTTGCCAAACTCTGCTTTTAGTTCTAGGAGTTTTTGTGTAGATTCCTTGAAAATTTCTATGTAGACCATCACATCAACTACAAACAGAGATATTTTTCTTTTCCAATTTGTAGGCTTTATATTTTCTCTTCTGGCATTATTGAGCTGGGTAAGTCTTTCATTACCAGGCTGAATAAGAGTTATAATTATTCTCAATCTTTGGGGATAAGCATTCTCTCATTATTTTAGTAATGTTAGCTACAGTTTTGTAGTTGCTCTTTATCAAGTTAAGGAAGTTGTCCCCATTTTTTATTTGTTGAGTGTTTTTATCAGAAGTCAGTTGAATTCAGGGCTGCCTGGGTGGCTCTGTCAGTTAAGCATCTGCCTTGGGTGCCTGGGATCAAGCCCTGCATCCAGCTTCCTGCTCAGCCAGGTTTCTCCCTCTCCCTCTGTTCTTCCTCCCTGCTTATTCTCTCTCCCTCAAATAAATAAACAGATAAAATCTTTAAAAAAAGAAGTTGAACTCTGTGAAATGCTTTTACTATATCAATTTGTATGACTTTTCTTCAACGTGTTGATGTGATGGATTTCATTAATTGATTTTTGAAGGCTGAGCTAGCCTTGAATCCCTAAAATAAACCCTATGTGGCAAAGGTATATATTTCTATCTTTATATATTGCTGAATTCTATTTTTCAATGTTTTGTTAAGGATTTTTATGTCTATATTCAGGAGGGATATCAGTCTTTACTTTTCATTTTTTTGGTCTGGTTTTCATATCAGATTAATATAAGTTTTCTACACTGATTTGAGAAGAGTTCCTTTCTCTTCTGTTTCTGGAAGAGACTGTGAAGAATTACTATTGATTTTTTTAACATACAGTAGAATTCTCAAGTGAAACCAATAGACTCTGAACATGTCTTTTTTGTGAGTTTTAAATTATGAATTTAATCTCCTTAATAATTATAGTGCTATTCAAGTTACCTTTTTCATATTGGGTAAATTGTGGTAGGTTATTTTTTTCTGAGAACTTCATCTATTTCATCTTGAATGTCAAATGTATGTGCTTGTAATTATATTATCCTTTTAATATCTGTAGGTTCTCTACTGACATCTCCTCTTTCATTCCAGATTTTGGCAAGTTTTTTGTCTTTAGCTCTAAACCTGGGATATATATGTCAGCAGGAAAATCCAGAGAACTCACCACCATGTCATTCTTCACATCCCAAAGTCCCTAGTTGGTCTGTCTTCTGCTCTCCACCTTTCCATGTCTTCTTACATTTATTTTTATAATTAATGTCCAGGGATTTTAGATGATGTTAGCAGAAGGAATAGGGAATAGTACATCCATTCCATCTTTATCTTTCTAGAAATGGAAATCCACCTTGGTGGTTTTGAGTAAAGGAGCAATAATGTCTGCTTTGTGTTTTAGAAATGTCACTCTTGTCACAGTAAAGAACTGGTTAGAGGAGAGTAAGAATCAAGGTCAGAAGATCAGGCAGAATGCTCCTGCAGGACTCAATGCAGAGGGTCAGTGAGGATCCAAATTAGGGATTTGGCAGTAGGGCAAGTCTCTTCTCCTCTCCTATGAGTCATATTTTAGCAGTGTTCTCCAGAAACATAGTGTCCTCTCCTACCCAACTCTGTGGTTTCCACTGCCTCTGGGGTCTAGCCCAGGAATGTGGATTTTGTATAAGCTCCCCGGGTAATTCTGATGTATAGCTAGGGTTTGGACCTGCCTCAGTCAGTTCAGGCTGCTATAACAAAATACCACAGACTGGGTGGCTTTAACCAGTAGACATGTTCCCACAGTTCTAGAGGCCAGGAAATCCACGATCAAGATGCTGGCAGCTTTGGTACCCAGTAAGAACCCTCTCCCTGGTTTGTAGATGGCTGCCTCCTTGCTGTGTGATCACATGGCCTTTCCTCAGTTGTGCCCAGAAAAAGAGTATGCTAGCTCTTTCTCTTCTTATAAGGGCACTAATCCCATTGTGAGGGGCTCACCCTCATGACCTAATCTAAATCTATTTACCTCCCAAAGGACCCATCCCCTAATACCATCACACTGGGGGTTAGGGCTTAAACACATGAATTTGGGGGGAGGGGAATACAAATATCAACCCAGAACAAGACTTACTGCTTCTCAGTCAGGATCTCTCACATCTGACTACCATTAAAATGACCTGGGAAGCTTTTTTTAAAATTCTAGGACCTATGTCAATTAAATCAAATTTTCTAGGGGAGAGAACAAGCTCCGTAAAATGGACACAATGATGGCATCTCCCACATTAAGACTGTGATGAAAATCAAATGAAATGATCTATGTAAATCATCTGTCGCTGGGTGCTTGGGGAAATTCAGCTTTTCCTAAAAGCTCCCCCACATGATTGTAATGTTCAGTCGGGACTGAGTATCACTGACTACTCTATATGGTGGGCGTTTCAGGCAAAATGGGCAAAGAGAACTAGAGCCCAGTAGGCAGAAGGGAGTGAGGTTTAAGGCAAGGTTTGGGGGCCTGCAGCCTTTGGTTTTGCTATGAAAAAGACTGATTAGGGACACGGAAATTCCCATTCTGATCACCTCTTACACTTGTGTGAGCTCACAGAAGTTTTGCACATTCCCTTATGTAAGGGCACACAGCTGACAAATGGGAGAGCTAGGCCTTTAGAGGTTCTGTCTTGAAAATCAGGGGTCTTCCCACTGCTTACCCCTGCACTCTCAAGTGCTTAGTGGTCACCACTGCTTTTCACCATAAGAAGACTCTCTTGAAGACTTCAGTCAACAGGTCTATCAGTCTAATCTCTGCAGTGTTCCTTAACACTGAGAGACAAGGGGCGCCTGGGTGGCTCAGTGGTTAAGCCTCTGCCTTCAGCTCGGGTCATGATCTCAGGGTCCTGGGATCGAGCCCCGCATTGGGCTCTCTGCTCAGCAGGGAGCCTGCTCCCCCCGCCCCCGTCTGCTGCTCTGCCTACTTGTGATCTCTCTCTGTATCTGCCATATAAATAAATAAAATCTTTAAAAAAAAACACTGAGAGACAAGAGCAAATGGCTAAGTTTGCTTATGCTTTATAAGACTCAAACACAAGACCCATCTGTGCAATGAGCTATGCGAAAACAGTCATGTTTGCGAATAATAAAGCCTATTGTTTTGTTTTGAAGGGGTAAGTTCACCTCTAGAGATGGAGTGACAGAGAATAAAACATTAAATGTACATGTTTAAGAGTCACCCAGCCTGGATAGGATAGATGTGAAGTGCCTAGCATATAGGAGGTCTTTCATAAGTGGAAACTATTGTCACCAGGACATCTGATGATGCTCAGATGCAACTGTCTTAGAAAAGGGAATGGCTCCAGAAGCCTGAGCAGGCTGAGAGCAGAGCAACATGCTAGAGAGGGCTGAAAAACTACTGGTTTCCAACCCCAGCTTCTACCACTTACTCAGTGTATGATCTTAGACAGAAAGCCACCTAATGTCCCAGCCTCAATAGGTTCATCTGCAAAATGGGTACAGTAATGGTACCTACCTCATTACGGTTGTGGTGAAGATCAAACGAGATAATGTATGTAAATCACCTGCTATTTACTGGGTGCTCAATAAATGATAGTTATGATTACCCTTTCAAGGTGAAACAATTTCCAGCCAAAGCATTAATATCAGTGATTCCCTTTATTTGATGAACCAATCTGCATCTGATTAACTCTTTGTAAGTATCTCTTGGGGTAGAATGGTAATGTGTCCTTCACTCTCCCGAGGAAGATTTGGCTGGAATTCTGTACTGAGGAAATTAATGGCCTCTGCGAATCCATTTGCATAAGTACTTGCGCTATCACAGTGACATTAAAGAATGCATTCTGATCTGGGCAGAAACAGAGCTGCTGGGACGAAAACACACTTGAGGACTGGCGATTAGTTGCTCTGATACTTATTCCCCAGAAGCCTGCCTTGTTTTGCTGAGGTAGACTGGAAGGATTCTGGCAGCAAAGTGCCTGCAGAGGGAGGAGCAACTCAAGAAAGATGTCCAGTTCCTGAATGACAGAAATTCTGCCTGGAGACAGGAGATAAAAATCCAGCCTCCCATGGGGCACCTGGGTGGTAAAAATCCAGCCTCCCATGGGACGCCTGGGTGGCTCAGTGGGTTAAGCGTCTGCCTTTGGCTCAAGTCATGATCTCAGGGTCCTGGGATCGAGCCCCGCATCGGGCTCTCTGCTCAGACAAAGGAGTCTGCTTCCCCTCCCCCCCGTGTCAAATAAATAAATTAAATCTTAAAAAAAAATCCAGCCTCCCAATGCCTGCTTCCTACATCGACTCTAGCGTTTCATCCTATGACCATGACCTTTGTGGGCTGAGGGGACACTCTATGCCCCTCGGGAAGGGCTCTCAAGGGCCGCAAGACAAAGCCACCCACAGCCAGTTGCCCTGGTCCAAGCACGGGGCACTTGCACCTTGGATATATCCCCCCATTATTCTTCATTATCTCTATAAAGGGCAAAGGTGCACCTCTGTAAATATCAGGTCTAGCTTCAAACCTCCAGCAGTCCAGAGGTACTCACACTATCAAAGACTAGTAGACTAGTAGACAAAGACTGTAGTTAAAAATCCTGTGCAGAACTTGGACCTATTCTGTCATTTCCTGGCTGTGCGTCTTTTGGTAAGTTCCTCAATTTCTCTGTGTCTTAATCTTCATTTGTAAAGTGAAAATGATAAGAGTGTTTCCTCATAGCTCTAAGGTTTAAACCCGAGAGTGCTAAGTCAATGCTGGATACAACAGAAGCTCCTAGCAACTGGTAGCTATCATGTTTTTGGTCACCCCGAGTGGCAACCACAGACCTGTGCCCCTGAAACAAATAATACATTATATATTTATTTAAAAAAAGAGAAAATGGATAAAGTCAAACTCTGGCTTTGAGGTTGATAAAAAAAAAACAAACTCGAGTTATTTTCCGTGTTCAAAACTATTTCACAATGTCAGCCAACACATAGCTGACCACAAATTCAAGTGCTGTTCTAAACTTGTTTTTTACCAAAGTAGATGCTTGAAATGTTGGAGAAAATGCAATCTCATATATTGCTGGTGAAAAAATTAATCCTTATAGCTTGTCTGAAGAGAAATCTGGTATTATCTACTAAAATTAACTTCAACCTAGCAATGTCATTCACTGGAATCTATTCCATAAAAACACAAGCACCGAGGGGCACCTGGGTGGCTCAGTCAGTTAAGTGTCTGCCTTCAGCTCAGGTTGTGATTCCAGAGTCCTGGGATCGAGTCCCGCATCAGGCTACCTGCTCAGGGGTTAGCCTACTTCTCCCTCTCCCCCATACTTCTCCCTCTCCCCTCTGCTTGTGCTCTCTCTTGTTATCTCTCTCTCAAATAAATAAATAAAATCTTTAACAAAAAAATAAAAGCACTGGAAGTGGAAGGAATGTTTGTGAGAAGAGGTATGGCTGAGTTAACTGCACATCCAAACTATATCCTTTTATACCACCATTTAACAAATGCAGGTGGTTCCCGTGGTGGATTGCTATGTTAGAAGAGCAAGATGTGGCAGTAGGTAGAGTAGCTTGTCCCTGTTGTAAAATCCAATGTCCAAAACATCCCTCACCTTGGTGTCATAACCATGTTCTGTACAATTGGGCAAACATGGATGGTTATTCCCACCCATTACCTCTGTAGGGACAGTATGCAGCGGAAGAAGCAAAGGCTGCACATGTTTCAAGAAAGATGTCCAGAGTGAAAACTTGTATTCCACAGTCCCACTTAGGTAAAACTGTGTAAGTGTGTGTGTGTGTGTGTGCGCGCACATGCACACATGCATGGGTATATATGAAGCTGCAAACACGCAGGGGGGAGAAAAGAAGGTCAGCAAGATGTTCCCTGGTGTATGTCTCAAAGGGGGTGAAAATTAGAAAAAATATTTATTTATTTAACACAAGTAGAACCTGACAATTCCCCTCCGGGGACATTTTATCTTCAGAGAAGGTAACAGCAGTCTCTTGGGGGAAGACAAGTGGGTAGGCAGTGGCAGGAACGACTGTTTCCCCTTTTGAATTTTGCACCGTATGCACATGTTACCAGTTCAAAACAGGAAATAAAATTTGCATCTCGAAAACTAGAAAGTCAGAGGCCAGTAATGTACCATCAGCACCCTCGGCAGGCACGCCACCAGTTCCCTCAGTCCCTCTGGCGCACTCCCTTCTTTCCCACTTCAGGGCCCAGAAAACTCTCAGACATATCCTTTTGACGTTGGCTCAAACACCATCTCCTCGGCCCTGTGACCAACTTCGACCCCCCATTCTATCTCCCGACTGGGCGCTGTACCTGTATTTGCCGAATAACGTCATCGTACAGACACCAGAACCCACGGGTGTGCAGTTTCGCCCAGGAGGGTGCTGCCTGTCACCTTCTGGAGAACTTAGGCAGCTCAGTTTTGACTGCTCCCACTACAACCACAGAGAAGCCCGTGTCCACATTTAGCAATTGCTTCGAAGTGGGACCAAGTCCCCTGCTTCCTCTGAAGGTCCCCAGAAGCAGGCTCAGGGCTTTGTCG
The DNA here is from genome assembly GCA_003697995.1 of Taxidea taxus jeffersonii. Classification (NCBI taxonomy): domain Eukaryota; kingdom Metazoa; phylum Chordata; class Mammalia; order Carnivora; family Mustelidae; genus Taxidea; species Taxidea taxus. Next base: position 93,386 of record ML098104.1, on the reverse strand, counting down.
CCCAGCAGCCCGAGTGACAGCGAGGGAACAGCAGGGGTTCAAAGACCTTCAGAAACCACATTCGTTCACATTTAGCAAATATATACAGAGCGTCCGCCGGGCCCCACGCACTGTGCGGAGCCTTAGAGAAACAAGAGCGAGCAGAAGCTGAGGTGGTCCCTGATCTCATGGGGCTCACAGAGTAGTGGGGGAGACAACCACAGAGCAGCCGTATTCACAAATGAAGAAATAAAATAAATACAAGTCATGCAACTGCCAAGAAAAAATGGGACAAGGAGCCATCAGAGCAATGTATTTATGAATGTGACAAGTTCACACGTGTGCTATGTATTTGGCATGTAGGTAGAGGGAGCTATGAGTGATTCATTTAAAGTGCTCTTGAATTCATAGTCACTCTTCGTCCATGTACTTTTTCTCGACCACCAAATTCTAATGGTACAGCTGTTATCATTGTGGCAGTTGGGAGGATGAATGAAAATGGCAAACATTGAAAAGGGGTTTTTGCACGTGTCCATACTTTGAGGGAAACCTTGGTCTGAAGTCATAATGCATTCTCTCTTAATCTCTCTCAATTTCTCTCTCTCTCTCTCTCTCTCTCTCTCTCACACACACACACACACACACACACACTGGTGAGCATCTGGCAAGTATTACCGAGCAGCAATATGTCTATGAAAGAGAAGGATTGCAAACTTCATATCCCTGCTCCCATCTCTCATCTCCCAAAGCAAGCTAGGAACAAGGTGAAGGGAAGACCGCCACCCCTCCACCCACAGTGTGGGCTGGTATCTGGGCCAGTTTGCACAAGCATCCTACATATGGGGTGGCAGACTGCCCCCACATTTTAGCCTGGAGAATGAGGAGTCTAGGTACAACAGTTGTGTGCTTGATCCCATGCTGACACAGCAGGGGATCCAGAAGGAAAGCAAAATTCAGTCTGCATCCTAAGAGAGCCTGCAACCTAGCTGGGAGTCAAGCTTTGCTTACAGGAAAAATACAGGACTGGCCTATCTCATTTATCCAAACAAACAGTGGATCCAGGACTCTGGTGGAAGCAGAACTTCCATGTAAATTAATTGCCTGATTAACTGATATTTTCTCTTAAGTGTTCATCCTGTTTATTTGGGTAGTTTTCATTGGAAACTGCTTCCAAATGTATTGTGAACTTGTTTTATTCAATGGAACGTTCTGGGCATAATTTAACCTTTTTCCTGGTGACTCAGGGTCATCAGTATGAATATCCTTTACTGTACCTCGTCTGCTTTTGTGTTATTCTGAATTCTCTTTCTTTCCACATCTGGCTGTCTGCTGTCACTGCTTACCCACAGTTAGTGAGCCTGGCTATTTCAACCCTCTCAGCTCTTGACTAATCACTGATAATGACAACAAAAACTGCATTGATCCCCTGCTGTATACCAGGCCCTGTGCTAAGTGCTTTGCAGGGACTGATTCATTAAATCCTCAGAGCAACCTGTGAAGCAGGTACAATTATTATCCCCAAATTGCAGACTAGGGTAGCCAAGGCCCAGAAAGGTCAAGTCATTTGCCTAAGGTTACACAGCATCACGTAGCAGAACCAGAATTTGCACCCTGGTCTGCTGATCTCGAGATTTCAAGGTCTTCAGCACCTTATTAGTGCTTTGCAAACCTTTCTGACAATGAGGCACAATGAGAAATGTATTTTTATCAACATGCAGGGGACAAAAACGTGTATAATCAAATCCAAACTTCCAACAACACATTTGTCGCATGAAATACATTCTGATACTCTATTCTATTTCGTTATTGTCACCACCATTATTATTATATGACTAATGTTGGTTGTGACCCAGTGAAATGATTTCCCAGCCCACTGATGGGTCACAACTCATGGTTTGATAAACCCTGTAACACATTTTATGGCTAATCTGCAGTGAGAACAGGGTCACCACTGCCCATACTGACACCCTGATGTAAACTAGAAAAAGGTGTCCCTTCCTTGAGATACTTAATTCCCTTTGTCAAAATATTGTCAAAATAGGCTGATTTTGTTAGATTAAGACACTTTCCTGCCATCTGCCAGAAAATGGTTAAAAAGAAATGTCTTGAAGGGATGCCTGGGTGGCTCAGTCCTTAAGCGTCTGCCTTCGGCTCAGGTCAGGATCTTGGGGTCCTGGGATCAAGCCCCGCATCAGGCTCCCCGCTAAGCAGACAGTCTGTCTCTCCTTCTGCACCTCACTGGGCTCGTGCTCTCTCTCTCTCAAATAAACAAATAAAATCTTAGAAAATATCTTGATGTCAACATTATGAAGACAAAATGTCGGTGTCGGCACTGGTAGAGAACCCAGGTGACAGTATGGATCAAGAAGTGAGGGTTAGGGAAGAGGGGTTGGGTGAAGGTGGTGGGGTTACATTATATGTTTAAATAAAGCTTAAATAAAGTAAAAAAAAAAAAAGAAGTGAGGGTTAGGGACGCCTGGGTGGCTCAGTTGGTTAAGCAGCTGCCTTCGGCTCAGGTCATGATCCCAGCGTCCTGGGATCGAGTCCCACATCGGGCTCCTTGCTCGGCAGGGAGCCTGCTTCTCCCTCTGCCTCTGCCTGCCACTCTGTCTGCCTGTGCTCGCTCTCTCTCTCTCTAACAAATAAATAAAATCTTTAAAAAAAAAAAAAAGAAGTGAGGGTTAAATGAGGGGACTGTCTCCAAGGACCCGCACATGCAGGATTTGTCATAGAGCTTTTGCTTTCTTCTCTGTCCTCAATTCCCAGTTAGGATCACCAGATAAAATATAGGATACCCCCTTAAATTGGAATTTCAGATCACCAATGAAAAACGTTTCATGTAAGGATTCCTCCACACAATATTTGGGATAGACTCATACTAAAAAAAAAAAAAATCACCTGTTGCTTATATGAAATTCAAATGTAACTGGGAATCCTGTATTTTTTTAGCCAGATTGCTAAATCTGGCACACCTATTTCCGACCACGGCTGGATAGATGTAGGTGTGCTCTGTCTTAGGAATCAGGAGCAGGAATCCCGTGACAAGCGGGTGATTCTGAGAGGAAGAAGGAATTAAACAGCTGGAGGACATCAGTTACGTGAATGCAAGAAAGCACTGTGGGCTGGGAGATTGCGGAAGGCTCCCTGGAGGAAACGGGCTTAGAAGGATGAGGAGGATGGAGACAAATTCTAGGATCGGTTACATGAGAAAAAGCTGACACTAAGATGAACTAGACAGTGTGTGTGGTGCTCTACAGGAGATCAGTTTTTTTTTATGTGGGGCGCAATTTATGACAGAGAGATAGCGAGAGAGAGAACACGAACACAGGGGAGCTGGAGAAGGAGAAGGAGGCTCCCCGCTGAGCAGGGAGCCCAATTCGGGGCTGGATCCCAGGATCCTGGGATCGCGACCTGAGCCGAAGGCAGATGCTTAATGACCCAGGCGCCCCAGAGATGAGTTTTGTTAGAGCAGCGGCTGGATCATTTCCAAGAGCACCTAGACGGGGACACATGAGAGTCGACAGGAGGGCCTGAGAGCGTTTCTGTAAAATGTATGGAAAGAACTAGACCGATACAGGGAAATCATGATGGTCCTACACTGACTCTAAATGCCAGGCGACGTAGTAAGCATTTGATACGCGTCATCTTGATTGAGTCTTACAACAACACTGTAAGACGGGCGCATTATCATCCCATTTTATATCTAAAGAAACTGAGGCAGAAAGTGGATCTTACGAAATGTGGCCAGGGTCACGCAGTTTATAAGCAGCAGGGCTGGGCTTTGAACCCGGTGCCAGGCTCCGGGTACAGTCCTCACCACCACACTGTTAAAAGTAATGTGGGAGTGGGGGCAAAGGAAGGTTGTAGAACACAGCTCCTGAGGCGCCCTACGTCCTGTGTTGTGTCAGGGACAAAGAAACAAGAGCTGACGCAGGTAGCGACCCTCAGATTAGTGAGGTGCCCTATAACACTCTATCCTTGCTGCGTTGTCAGGGCAAAAAGGGAAACATGCTTTTGGGAGTGAACGGATGTGTCTATGGCATCCCTAAGGGTAGTAAGCCCCATATTTCCTCGGGCCTCTTTTCTACTCCTTCCTAAAACTAGAGCCTGCGGAAGGCCAACCCTGACCAGAAAAGAAGAATCCGAAAGTCCCACCCCTCGTGCTTGGTGCTGCACCCACAGGGCTTAAAGTCCCGCAACAAATACGACGGTCATTTGGGGATCACGGAAGCCGTTCTACTGGCCAGCGTTCTCTCCCTGACAAAAACAACAGAAATCCAAAACGAAAAGCAAAACCACCCCCAGCTGTGGTCTCTTTTTAGTCTCTTCTCAGTGCTGGCTTGGCTACGCATCTGTAATCTATTCAATCAGAAACTTGCTACTAGGTTAACAGATAACACGGCTTTAATTTATTTGCGAAAACACTTGGCCTCCAAAACCTTATTATTATTTATTTACACACCATTGTCAAGAGACAATGCCTGTCCTTTGTGACTGGAGTGTTAGCCACCAACGGGTCTGTTCTCAACATGTGAGGACTCGTTGTTACTGTGATTATCTGTTGCGGGTTCCTTTCCTCCCATGGGCCCCCCTTCCTCGGAACAGCTGAGCGAGGCAAAGGGAGGGTAGAGAGCCAGCGGAGGGGCTCTGCGTGCTGTGCTCGCGAACCAGCTCTCTGGCACAGAGCCGAAAGAAACAGCCCCGATTTGTAGCATTTGTAGCATTTGTAGCATTTGTTAATGTCTGTGGTGGCAACACACCCTTGATGGCCATTTCTAGCTACCCGTGTGACCCCACTGAATGCAAATTTGGGGGGAGATATTAACAATAGCTCCCCAGAGCCAGCATCTACAAGCAGGGAAGTCTGTATGGTGCCTCAAAGAGGAGTTGGGGAGTGGTTAAATAAATGACACTTTATGCATACAAGGGGTTGCCAAGTGGTGGTTTAAAATGCTCCTGTGGAGGGGCGCTTGGGTGGCTCAGTGGATTAAGCCTCTGCCTTCGGCTCAGGTCATGATCTCGGGGTCCTGGGATTGAGCCCCGCATCAGGCTCTCTGCTCGGCAGGGACCCTGCTTCCTCCTTCTTCTCTGCCTGCCTCTCTGCCTACTTGTGATCTCTCTCTCTCTGTGTCAAGTAAACAAATAAAATCTTTAAAAAAAATGCTCCTGTGGATCTAGAGTTATTTCTTATACATTTTCTAATCTTCTCAGAATGATTACCACTGTAAATTTTTAAAAGGTACTCTCACAAACAGAAAAATCATTTAAGCATACACACCAAAATGTTAATGATAGTTATCTGTGGGTGGTGGAATTATGGACAGATTTTACTTTCTTCTTAATATTTCCATGTCACAATTTTTTTAACAACAAGCACATATTACTTCTATATTCATATTCACATATATATGTGTATATATATATATTTCTAATTTTAAAAGCAAGAACTTGAACACCTTGTTATTTCATGAGTATTCTTTCATTCCTGCATCCCCTTCTCCAGGTAGAACTAGTGGGGCTGAGATGGGACAGGACATCATCAGAACCCACATCAGGAGTACCCCCCACCATGGGACTTACTCTCTTTTCCCAAGTGCCACTCAGGGAACAGGGGTCACTTGTCCAATATTACAGAACAAATGACTGGCAGTGCCCTAGCCAGAGAATCCTCAAAGCCGGCTGCTCAGACGCCGAGTCTCCCTACAGCAGCTGCCTCACTGACAGCACCAAGCCAGGTTACTCTAGCTCAGCCCTTTACAAATGAGAAACGGTAGGGGCCAGATCGAATCTGGGGGATTTAAGTTCTAGGTAGGTAGAATTCGGTTCCGCAGTCTGAATCAGAGCACCCGCACATTAATTTCTTGTCAGTATCTCCTGAGAAATATAGATCTCACACTTCTGTTTCGTTTGCTAGGCTAACGGGTGACCCTATTGCCTGTCACTTACACCATGACATGATTCATTTGTAAATTGGGGGCTGCCAATTGGGGACCAGGTGGTCTGATCTAAACAGATCAGAGCCTTATGCTTCTCATATGGAAATCTCTTTACAGATGTGCTATTGTGATCAATGAATAATTTTTAAAGCATTTGGGAAATGTTAATTATTGATCCTGGCTTGCCTGACCAAAGCAGGATCTACAAAATGCCACACAAATTCAGCTTGGTCTATGCATTACCAAATAACTGTGCTGATTGATTGCCTTTTTCTCTGGCTGGCTATTTTCAAATAGTTGGGTCACAGCTCTGGTTTATTCATAGAGAGCTCACATAAAGTTGGGGATCAAATGTTATTACTCAGAACATATATATAAAGAATAAAAATGCGTTTAAAGAGAAATCTCTCTTCCTCTTTCCCAATCAACACAAGTGACTAGTGGTATTATTAGTTTCCCAGCATGCTAGTTTCTTCCTTCAAAGAACTCCAAAAGCCACTTTTCCAAAGATGCTTCCCTAGGAATAATAAACCAGTAACTGCTTTGTTTTGGTGAGGAAGAGTTGTTATTTTAATTTATGCCTCAAATCTGTGCCTTTAGATATGAATGCTCTCTAACCTGAAAGAATGTGGTCATTTATTTCATGACTCTCACTGGGCATGCTTCTGCTCTTGGTAAATGACAGCTACATTCTATTAGAGAGCGCATTTTTATCTGTTTCTAGACCAAAGAGGAGACTGTGAGGACCCATACTAAGTCTGAAGACAGTACAAAGCTGGACGGTGTGAGGCCAGGGCTTTTAGGCTAGAAATCAGAAGGCCCAGGTTCTAGTCAAGACTCTGTAACTACCCAGCTACGCTTCCTATAGCAAGTCCCTTCCCTTCTCTGAGGCCCAATCTCCTCATCCAGAAAATGAGAGTTCTTCTAACTCTGTGGAATTTCACTCAGGTGAAGGGGAAGGATGGGAGCCGGCACATCTTGAATGTAATCTAACGGGAAGGCCCTCTGGTTAAGCGAGGTTATCCATCAAGAGGCTCATCTTCCCACCTGAGGGCAGTCCATCAGATGTGGTCTTGCAGGAGCAGTCATCAAAAGTTCCCAGTTCCTTTTTACCCTAGATCAGGTGACAAAAGGGGCAGCTGAGAAAGTGCAGCCAATTCTTTTCTGAAGAGAGGAAAGCCCAGAGGGTGCCAACACTGAGCTCAGAGGTAAAGTGCAAAACAGAGAAGAGATTACTGCCCTCACCTTGCAAAACACAAGAATTCTGGTCATTTCTGAACTGGGTCATGGATGGGTGGAAATCATTTATATTGTCTTTCTTCTTGTTTCAGGTTGTGTTGAAACAGATTTAACCTCTGGATTATTTTCAAGTCTTTGAGAGATGGCTTTGTCATAATTCTGTTTAACTGTCTCCCTCCCAGACCAGGTGATGTTCCTTAGGGGCAAGAGTTGAGCACAGAGATGCTGGAAGAGGGTTTTGCTAAATAAATGACTGAGTATCTCATTTCCCACAAAATAAAAAACCTGATCTTGACAGAAAATAAATCAGCACAAAAGTTATCAAGTTGCTTGGCATGCTTTCTGGAAGGAGGGACAAAATAAAATTAATGAAATTGACGAGGTGAAGTTCTTCTCCACGTGTTTTTTTTTTTAAATTCTTAAAGTATAATATCCTTAAATTGGTATTATACTGTTTGTGAGCTCTGAAAACTCAAGGCAGAGCTTTCCAACATGAATCCATATCACAGATATTTAAGTGAAAACATGGCCCATATCTCAAGTTGAGATGCTTCTGTACGGAATTAGTCATTTATAGAAGGAATTCAGCAGAGTGATTAGAAACTTAGAATTCTAGAATTCGTTCAGCCAAGCCAATTCGTTCTAGAATTCATAGCCCAAGCCAAGCTCTTGGGCTAATTATGTAATTTCTCTAAGCTACAAATTTATCCCCTTGAAAAAGAGAATAATAATAAAGCCTACTCATGAAGCCGTTATAAGGAGTCAACCTGAGAAAAGGCATTGAAAGTACAGAGCCTGGCACATAGTGAGCCCTTACGTTATTGCTGCTGCTGCTGCTGCTAAGAATACAAATAAAAAATAACAACAACAAAATAAAAATATCTCAAATATTTAGGTCCCTTTCATTATCTGCAACCTCCTTCCAGCATCACCCATACATAAGAAGGCAGAGTGGTCTACTAGAAATTGGTTAATTACAATATGGAATCACTGAACTCTGAGAACAAATAAAAGCATACACTTCTTTACGCACAATCCTAACATTATTTGTAAAATAGGCTAATAGATATTTCGCTGAAACATACTCCTTTCCAGTCAGTTGCCCGTTATTAACAGGCTTGTTTCAATCAAGCTGTGTGTTAAGAATGACTGATATTTGATCTGATGGCTTCATATTGTGGAGAAATAGGTGTTATTTACTAGGCTTACCAGATTTAGCAAATAAAAATAAAAGATGCTCAGTTAAACCTGAATTACCTGAATTTATTGATAAATTAAAAAATTTTTTAGTGTAAGTGGGTCCAAAATACTGCATGAGGCAGATTTATACAAAAGAATTATTCATTGCTTACTTGAAATTCATATTTAACTGAGCACTGTGTATGTTACCTGGCAACTCTATTTTTACACAATTTGTCTTTACAGCTTTCTAAATATATGAACTTGATGACCTTTTTTTTAAAAGATTTTATTTATTTAGAGAGAGACAGAGACAGAGAGCATGAGTGGGGAGAATGGCAGAGGGAGAGGGAGAGAGAATCTCAAGCAGACTCCACATTTGACATAGAGCCTGATTCAGGGCTTGATCTCACAACACTGAGATCACAACCTGTCGAGTCAAAATCTACAGTTCGACGTTTAACCAACTAAGCCACCCAGGTGCCCCTGGTGACCTTTTATAAAGAATATCCATTTAGGGGTGTCTGGGTGACTCAGTTGGTTAAGCAGCTGATTCTTTTTTTTTTAAAGATTTTATTTATTTATTTGACAGAGATCACAAGTAGGCAGAGAGGCAGGCAGAGAGAGAAAGGAGGAAGCAGGCTCCCCGACGAGCAGAGAGCCCGATGCGGGGCTCAATCCCAGGACCCTGGGATCATGACCTGAGCCGAAGGGAGAGGCTTTAACCCACTGAGCCACCCAGGTGCCCCAAGCAGCTGATTCTTGATCTGAGCTCAGGTCTTGATCTCAGGGCTGTGAGTTCAAGCCCCATTTAGCAGTCAGCACCACTAGTTTCTATCACAAAGTCAACTAATTATATTTTCTCAATGTTATAATATTGACTCCTTGTTTTAAGAAATTGTACAAAATTTCTGTTAATGCAAGTAATGTAGCTTTTACTAGCATGGGGCAAAACAGCATCAACAAACCACCAGCGATTCCCAAGGAATCCATGGTTAAGTATAAACTCCGACGAGGCCACTCTGAAATGAATCTCATGTTGGAAACCAGAGCTCCAAGCCATCACACTGAGGAGGGTTTCTGCCAGTTCACAAAGGTCATATTTACCTGTAACTAGTGGCATTTCCTTGTTCTTAGATAAGATACAACAAAGGGAAGTGTTCGGTTCCAGGTGAGTGGGAAAGGGTGTAAAAAATAGGAAGATAACAGTGTTTGGTTCAGGTGGGAATGTGTCAGGCAAAGGGTTCACTCTGCTACACAATGAAGGCGCAAGTAACTGGCTGTAATGGAAATGTTATCACCCATTAAAATTCTGGTCCTCTTTCACTAGGATTTATATGTAGAAAATTCTGACCGCATAGGCACCAAAACTTTCCTTTCCGGGGTTGGGGGGAGGTGCAGTGAGGCTGGTGTTTATATTTAATGTTTGCATAAACTTAGAGGTTCAACAGCATATCTTGGCTGTGTCCTCAGTGGTGTCTCTAGTTAGGATTCTGTAAGGGAGGAGTTAAAATAATTGTAAGTCTCCAATGTACTCCTGGTCATAACTGAAAATTAGACAACCAATAGCTTGGCAGCAGCATCCACAAGGCAGAGAATAAACAGAAAGGCAAACACAGTCCTGTAAGAAAAACATTCTAGAACTATAGGCTGATCTCTCTTCACACTACTGCTGTGCTCCCAGGGAAGACTGCCAGGTTTTTGTAAATCCAGTAATTTAAGAATCATAAAATGGAGCTCACTTTGTAAAGGTGATTCTAGAGATTTCCCCAAAGCCTACATCTGCTGTCTGGACAAATCTGAATAAAATCACGTATTTTATAAAAAATGTTAACCTCCCAATGTCCTTCCCACTTTTTCCAGGGGGCAGGGTGCTCAGAGAACAGGAAGATGAGCTAGGTAAGTAAATACTAATGAAGGTCTTCAAATATCTCATCTGAATAGGCTCTATTTTTCCTGCACATCACTCTAAGACCAAATAGCTTCCTCTGTAAAATGTATGGTTCTAACCCAATAGGAAAATGCACATGGAAGTGATTTGTAAATGGTAGAGCAGTATAAAAAAGGTATTGATTGTTCCTATTAAAGATCTCAAAATGGAATTTCCACCTTGTGCTAACAGGGTGGGAACAGGGAACAGGGTGGGAACAGAGGCTTCTGGTGGTTTGCCGAAGGCCATGGTCTGGAACGTTAAGCATCATTCTGCCTTTAAGACTGAAGGGCTGGGGACGCCTGGGTGGCTCAGTTGGTTAAGCGGCTGCCTTCGGCTCAGGTCATGATCCCAGCGTCCTGGGATCGAGTCCCACATCGGGCTCCTTGCTTGGCAGGGAGCCTGCTTCTCCCTCTGCCTCTGCCTGCCTCTCTGTCTGCCTGTGCTCGCGCTCTCTCTCTCTCTCTCTCTAACAAATAAATAAATAAAATATTTAAAAAAAAAAGACTGAAGGACTGACCCCGCACCCCTTATTTACATGCATCCCCTCAATGACTTTTCATGAGTCTAAACTAGAAAGTCAGCTTCTTTTTGCACAGAGCTCCTTCCTGAGGAGTTGAACTTACCCCTTTTCTGACAAAAGAGGCATCTTTCCCAAGAGGGGACGAAAAACACTGACAGCCTGTTCAAGTCCATGTAGCCTGCATCTTCTTAACTGCTGCCGGATCCCACTGGCCAAATATTTGAGGCTACTGATGACTCATGCCGATGTAAAGAACATGTTGCTATAACTGCGAGCGAGTCCTTCACTTAGTGTAAAACTGGTTTAAATAGCCGAAAATCACCACCACACCTAGGAAATGAGATGTTTCCCACTTTCAGTGGCATGGCTATAGGCCAAGTCGAGTTTACAGTATGCAGTATTATTTGGAGGTACAATGACATATTAGCTAATGCCAAAAGGCGAAAGACGCCCACTATAAGAATGCAATGCATATTTCTGAGTATTATTAGGTTAATTCTGAATATAATTTGGAGCTAGAAATCTTACTATTTTTAAAAGCACAATTACCAGTGCTAAAGGACATGTATCATGCACTGTATTTTCCCAACTGTAGAAAGCCAAAGACAAATTCCTTTCACAGTCTCAAGAACTTGGGTAAGCATAAGGTTTATAAGTTTCCTCTCCTATTTAGGAACTTGTAGGTACCTGAAATAAAATTGAAAAATGTTCCACTGACCATAGAAGGTATTCAGTGAGAATTTTGTTTTGGTAGTCCAACTGACAGACTTCAAATGTTTCTACATAGAATCAAGACAAGTCATTTGATACCATGATACGTGGTATAAAGTAATTGTCATGATTGTGACTGTGGACAAATGGCAGCTATTTGAGTATTATTTGATTTGGCTTCCTAATTTTCATCTCAGAAAGAAGTATAAGAGGGGTGGTGGGTGGTACAGTCAGTTAAATGTCTGACTCTTGGTTTCAGCTTGGGTCATGATCTCAGGGTCATGAGATGGAGCCCCGGGTCAGGCTCTGTGCTCAGCAGGGAGTCTGCTTAAGACTCTCTCTCCCTCTCCCTCTAACCCTCACCCCACCACCGACTCTCTCTTTCTCAAATAAATAAATGAATCTTTTAAAAAAAAGTCTTAGAAACTTGAATACATGTATTTTAATATGCTTTTATAGTGTTTGTTACCACTTTCTTCATTGAATACCTATTAGATTGTCTTACTGACTTCCCCTCTGTCTTCCTTTCCTGGATACTACCCTCCCTCTTCATACAGGGTTTATAGGAATGGCTACTGGCAGCCGTGTTTGTACAATGTGACCCCCTCCTTGAGCACAGGTGACTGTCCCAAGGGTGGGCAGCTGTCCATGAATTTGGAATTGAGAGACAAAGAGGAACTTGGGCTACACCTGAGTAGCTGGACCTATACTGCCAATGCAGGTGCTAAGGGATAGCCATCTACTGTCATGCAGCCTGGGGAGCAGAGAAAGAAAGATTCAAGCTGACATCCAGAGAGAGGCAGGGATGAGGGGCAGGGGAAAAAAGTCCCAACCACTAACCCAATGTCTGGTCCCAGGTCATTCCTGAAGTCCATCTGCATTCTTCCCTGGGCTCCTTGAGAGCCCCAGGGTCTGCATAAATTCTTCCTTTTTGCCTAAACTACATAACATAGGTCTCTGTTACTTATAACCAAGAGTCCAAATGATTGCACACTCAAACTTTAATTTTAGCATTCTTCACTTTTGAAAGCGGTACTCTAATCCTAGAGCAAAGAGTTTGCACTAAAGGGTTCACCCAGGCAGGAATGATCCAGGCATACAGCACAGTGTCTTGTTCACATAATGTTTGCCAAATGAATGAACAAATGAATGAAGGGAGGCATGTGTTCCAAATCACCAGGTACCCTAGGATCATGACCAAAACTGAAGGCAGATGCTTAACCTACTGAACCACCCAGGCATCCCTCACTTAGTATACTCCCTCTGACAAGATGCTCTTCTCATCATGGACCCAACTCTTCTTTCAGACTTCTTCCCAGCTACCGTCTACAGGACTGCTTGGTGGCAGACTTCTGGATTACCCACCTTGGTATCTGTATCTTTGCCTCATCTATTGACAGTCCTCTGAGGACTCCCAAACATTCTGGTCCCTTCTAGCCCCTTCAATCAATTCTTCAGGTTTTAAGTCTGTGATGCAAAAGATGAGATACTAGTAGAGCCAACATTACTCAGGGTACTTCCCCCCACCGCATAATTTTCTGCCATTTTTCAAATCTATTTAAAATGTTCTTAAAGTCTTTATGTTGTAGTGATATCTATTAAGGTGTTTGTGGAGGAAATGAGATATCTTGAGTTGGCTTCAAATTAATCAGGAAGGGGGTAAGTTAGGGTAGAGACGAAACAAGCACAGTCATGAAAACTGGGTGATTGGTACTGGTGGCGGGGGAGGGGGGTGGTGTTCCTTATATTCATCTGCTTTCCTATGTGTTGGAAATTTTCCATAATAAATAGCTATCCCCCAAAATGTTCTTAGTCTTCCCTCTGACACTTCTTTACCTGATCTGTATATAACTGTATTCATACAAAATACAGTTTCTTTTATTTTCTTTTTTTCTTTCTTTCTTTTTTTGTTTAACATATGGTACCAGCAGAAATGCCTCCAAAAGGAGTGGAAAGCCCATAGCTTGTAAACACTGCAGACTACATTGGAGCAAAGATGAGATCCTGTTTTTGAAAAGGCCTAAATTGGCTTCATTCCTGTTTTGATACTAATGAGTGAGACAGGGAAAAAGCCCTAGGAGAAACAGTCTCTTTACTGGGGACTTGGGCTAATAATTTTCTGTTTACAACTAAAATGGTCAAACATGGCTGTTCTGCAATACAGGTGTAATGGGTTAGCAAATGCCCTTTAAAAGACACAGATGCAACAGAAGACAAATCAAAAGCCTCATGAAAAACTATCTCCACCTCGGATCAGAAGGTTTTTTTGTTGATGCCTTGTACTCAATGCACCAAATGTATCATAGCAACAGTAATGGGATGCTACTAACAAGAGCCTCTTCCCAACGTTTAACCTTGGTTGCAAGCTTCCCAGAAGGTTCTTGCCATGGCATTGCTGACGACAGCAGACATCAGTTATGTAGCCTTAAATGACCAAGGACCATGTCAAAGCATCAGGAAGTGGCTGCCACTCTCTGATGGGGCCAGTCATTCAGGAAAATGGGATAAATTAGGAAGAAAATAATTATACACTGTACTTCGATCAGTGCCTTTATATGACCATCAGTGTTGATCATCTGTCCTCAGGGCCCAGTGGAATTGGGAAATTGGTTTTCCCATACAGCCTTTTCATACAGACACCCACACCTTCAGCTGTATTGCTGGTGGTGATGGTCCACAGTCACACTCTTCTTCTCACCCCCCTTGGAGCAAACACATGGTGGAAAGCCAGCTGGTAGGGTTAGGGAAGAAGGGTCGGGCCAAAAAATGGGGCAAAGCTAACTGCTCCCCATGGGGATCCAGCCCTGACCTTGGCCTCATTAGCTCTGGGGTCTGACTGAGCTAAACCAGCCCAGATGGCTTTAAGAATAAGGTAAAGATCTACTTCAGGAAAAACTGGAGAAATAATTTGACAGCTTGCTAGCCTTAGAGTGATGGGAAGTGTAGAAGAGAAGATGTTCTAATGGATTTTCACAATGAAAACTTCAAAGAACTTTTCAAATTACAGCCATTTTACTGTTATTTCAGCTCAAGATGATGAAATCAAGTTTATTTATTCCAAATAGAAGTGAGCTTTACATTTCCAAAAAATCATAACAACGAAGCCTTTCCTTTGAATAAAATTCATTTGTCCGGATACACTTTTCCCAGGAGGGAAGAGAACTAGCATTCATTGAATATTAAATTACACAACCTATCACATTTCATTCTCCCCCAATGCCTCAACCAGCTACGTAATATTATCCTGCCCAGACCTGAAAACTGAGGCCTAGAGAGGTTAACTAATTTGCCCAAGGTCATGTATCTACTAGATAGAGGAGGAGGGATTTGAACTTCGTTCTGTCTGCCCTTGAAGCCCCCCAACTTCACGCAGGGCCACATCGCTTTACCATTCAGAGTAGCAGAAAACAATTACAGGGAGTTTTTGCCAAGAATGGCTGTGTGGTTCAAAACTAGGTTAATGATCCTTATCAAATTATTAAATTACATCAGAAAAGACAGTCTGGAGCACTTGAACAGCAATAGCTGATTGTGTCTTCTGGCAGCTCCAAATGTCGCAGCATCGACAATCTTTAGCAAAATGGCCCCCAAGTTTGTCAGGAGGGGATCTGACATATTTTTGTGGTTGGGGGAAACAAAACCCAGCTCACAAGTATAGTTGGAGCAGTATGGTGCATTGTTTTCTGTGACCTTAGCAAGTGCAGTTCAATGACCTAATGAATAGTTGACAGCCCAGATGCTGGGGGACAGGACAGCCCAGTGGCTCCTGGGGTGGGTTCGGCAAAGCCTGGATCAACACCTGTGTGAGAGAAAACACCTATGGCGGTCCCTACATTACAGTGATGGTTCAGTATCTGCACTTCCATTTTATTTTCTTTGCCCTTCCATAGGGAAAATTCCTCCAAGACTTCGAATCAACATTTCTCAACCCCAGCAAGACCGCATAATTCCTGGCCAGCACTAGGGTGAGGCAAGCAAGTGGAGTGAGGGCCTTGCCTTGGGCACAAAATTGAAAGGGGCACCCAAATTCTTAGTAATGAAGATAAATAATATTTGAATATATTTTTAAATCAAAATTAATGCAGGGGTGCCTGGGTGGCTCAGTGGGTTAAAGCCTCTGCCTTCGGCTCGGGTCATGGTCCTGGGGTCGAGTTCCGCATCTGGCTCTCTGCTAGGCGGGGAGCCCGCTTCCCTCTCTCTCTTTGCCTACCTCTCTGCCTACTTGTGATCTCTGTCTGTCAAATAAATAAATAATCTTTAAAAAAATTAATGCCAAAAAATCCATAATGAACAAAATGTCAAAAGTGAATATAGGCAAGATCAGTATTGCTGATTCTTCCTTTGGTCTCTGGCTCCAAAAGGGCTCCAAGATTATGACCCTGTTAGTGACCCTCTTATTGTCCTGTTTAGTGGCATCCCTGACATCTCCTGACATCTACCCCTAAATGCCAGTAGCATTTCCCACCCTCAACCCCAGTCATGACCACCAAAACTGTCTCCAGGTATTTCCAAATATCCCCTGGGAGCCAAAAATACCCCCAGTTGGGACTGAATGCTATAGTCATAGAGCTGCAGGAACCCCATGCATTTAAAAAATTGATAAGCAGCCTGAAAGGCTAAGGGTCATAATAACATTGTTGTGGCTAAGGAGGCAGGACGCTGGCATCACATAGACTTGGGATCAAATCTCAGGTTTATCAAGACTCAGTAGATGTGTGACCTTGTGGGCTTCCATTTCACCATCTGTAAAGCAGAGATGATGATAACATCTATCCAAAGGGCTGTGAAGATTCCTCAATGATGTCTGTAAATCGGATAGGACAGTATGTGATTCGCCGTAAGAACTCAAAAACCTTAGTCACTAAGGTTTCACTTTTTATTGGGTAATTCCTTCAGTTTTTGTGCCACAGTGACAGGACCGCTTAGTTTTCTGAGCAAGGAGAGGTTGGTACCAAAGTAAAGAAGGGCTTGATATTTCCAAATGGCTTAAATCTTTAGGTAGACAAGTGTAGGTGATGATTCTCCTTGCAGAAGGAAGCATTTGTTTAATGATTAAATAGCTCAGTACACAAGTCTCAGTGTCTCCCGCTGCCAGCTTAGAGCTTTCATGAACCTGACTGCAACTCAGAGGAAATGTTTGTTACAAAAGCTAAAAAGCTCGACCCACCAACTTGTACTTACACCACTACTTGGACAAGAAATTGGAAAACTTTGAAATACAAAATGCAGCTAGAATTTTATGTACAGCTTAGAAAACTTTACGGTGGCTGATTTGTTCTCATCTGAATGCAGACTAAAGTACTGAGCCACTGAAATACATTTAAGCCCTTGAGTACCCATTACAAAGAAAATCATACACCATAATCTTGCTTTTGGCTTATTTTGATTATTCTTAAGGTCTTGAATGTGGTAGGCAAAAGACTGCTTTTCTAAGCCCCAAATCGTGGTTTCGAATTTTTTAACAGCTTTCTTGAGCTCTAATTCACACACCATACAACTTGCCCATTTAAAGTGTACAATTCAATTTAAATAAGAACTTGAGTCTAAAAAAATAATTAAGTATATGATTCAGTAGCTTTTAGTATATTCATGGAGTTGTGTACCCATCATCACAACCAATTTTAGAATATTTGCATTACGCTTCCAAAAACAAACTCTACAGGCCTTAGCCATCATCCCTGTACACACAGTTTTCCCTCTCCCCTAGCCCCTGGCAAACACTAATCTACTTTTTGTCTCTATGAATTTGCCTATTTATGGATATCTAACATAAATGAAATCCTATAAGATGTGCCCTTTTGTGTCTGACTTCTTCAACTTGGCACCATGTTTTCAAGATTCCCCCCATGTTACAGCATGTATCAGTACTTCTACTTACTGTAAGGATAGATCACATTTGGTTTATCTACTCATCCACGGATGGATATTTGGGTTGTTCCCACTTTTTGGCTATCATGAATAATGCTGCTATAAACATTTAAGTACCAGTTTTTGTGTGAACATGTTTTTCCATTATCTTGGGTATACACTTAAGAGTGGAACTTCTGGGGGGCACCTGGGTGGCTCAGTGGGTTAAAGCCTCTGCCTTCGGCTCAGGTCATGATCCCAGGGACCTGGGCTCGAGCCTCACATCAGGCTCTCTGCTCAGTGGGAAGCCTGCTTCCTCCTCTCTCTCTCTCTCTCTGCCTACTTGTGATCTCTGTCTGTCAAATAAATAAAATCTTTAAAAAAATAGAGTGGAACTTCTGGGTCATGTGGTAACACTATATTTAACATTTTGAAGAACTGCCAGACTGTTTTCCAAAATGGCTACACTATCTTACATTCCCACTGTCAATGTTAAGAGAAGTCCGACTTCTCAACATGCTGGCCAACACTTGCTATATCTGACTTTTTGATTACCACCACCCTAGTGGATGTGAAATAACCTCTCATTGTGCTTTTGATTTACACTTCTCTTATGACTAATGATGTTGAGCATCTTCTCACATGCTTCTTGGCCATTTGCATAACTTCTTTGGAGAAGTCATGGTTTCATTTTGATATGCTAAGAAGTGTGGGAAACACTATGTGGCAGGTGGGACCATCTGGAATAGAAACAGGAACCCTGATTAAACATATACTAAAGGCCCACCAAGCCCTTCTACCATGTTACTGAATTAATGATTAGCTTAACCTACGAGAAAAAGAAAACCCATTTTTCTAACAGCAGCAAAAATTATTCTAGTTGTGTGGCCTTAGCTAAGAGTTAAAAAAAAAAAAACTAGCTAAAGGGGAAGGTTTGTTTATCATGAGTAACAATTTCCTTATCTCTAAGCCTCAAAATTCCAGAACACCTCAGTGCAACCCAGATTCTGCCAGGATGGGTCAGGACACTGGTGTCCACTCCTGTGCACTGTGGAGTAGCAGCACAAGTGTAATGTAAGTGTGCTCTATATTTCTTGATTTCTCAACTTAATTGAGTGAATCCCACTGCACCTTTTGTTGACCCCATGGAAATCTTTTCTTCCACGTTTGGAAGAAAATCCACATATTTCTTTTCTCTGAAAATAAACTCTTATCAGAATAATATGAATGTACAGTCCTTCTATATTGGGTCGCCACATCAGGATCCAACATTTGATTCACGTAGAAGGAGTTGCAGTGTTGCAATTCGAGGTCTAGCATTGAGATGACTACTCATCTCTGGAAGAACTGGAGATAATGTGATAAATTCACACATTCAGAAATACTTTTTCAGCAGTCTGTGACGAATAGGGAAGGCAAAGGAGAACAGGGCTCCAAGAGTCATTAACCTAAATTAATTAACCCAGTGACATTGTCATAGAATTTTAGCCCCACTGCAGAACCCAGATGAATACAATTCTTCAGGTAGGTAAGCATTTTTTGTTGTGGGATGTTTATTTACAATGAACTGAAGAAGAGGGTTAATCTAATGGGATGCAGGACTACACTGGATGGTGAAATGCTTTGTGACCAACATTCATTTGAGGTATCAATTAACTTTTAATTCTTGGAGGGAAACAAAAGCAGCCTTGCACAAAGACTAAATTGGGGGTGGTATAAGGGGCATAGAGCTCATGGAAACTTAGGCCTGCTACCTTTTTGTAGCAGGGAAAGGCCTCCTTATCTAACACAAAAGGGTTGAAGAGTAGGGAGGGAGAAGGGTGAATTGGTGTGTGGCCTGTTAACTCAATGATGTTTCTAAAGCCTGAATGGAAGAGTCAAAGCCACCCAAGTCCAAACAGCACTAAGTCAACAGCTTGGCCGGGACAGCAGGACCTGAATGGAAATGCAAATGGTTCAGTCCAATAGCCGCGTTGGGGTGGCACTCGGTCCACCAGCTCTTACCCCCCTGGAATCTTTTCAACCGCACACACAAGAGCAAATCACCTTACTAGATCCCGTAGCCAAGTTCCAGGGGAGACCCAACATGTGCCGATTCAAATTAATAGAACACAAAAGTCATGAAGCGGCAATTCCCAACAACAACAACGACAACAACAACAAAGAACCTTTACTCTGCTCAAGGTCTCCCTATGGGGTCCTTTTAGGCCACCAGCCATGTGATTTTGAAAAAACACCAGCTGTGGTCCTACAGACAAGTCTCACGTTCAACAGGGAAGAAAATTCTTTCGGTGAAGTGCTGTTGTGGACATGTCCGGCTTCCGACCACCAAACAACACGGGACTACATAATTAGTTTGTTTTCCAAAGGGGGAGCCACCTCATGCTTTTCTTCAAATTCAATCAAAACATACACGCTCTAAATAGAAACACGTTCATTTGAAACCCCTTTGCATGAGCAGCTGTCTGGGCCAGGCCTGGCCGAAGAGCCTAATTCTATTCATTTCTGCACTCCAACTAGTAAATGCGTGGCTTTGTTCACTCCCACCAGCAGAGGCAGTCAGACTCAATTGGGCAAGGGGCCTTAATGATCTGAGGCAGGTGTCCTTAGAGGCTGCCCAGGTGAGGGGGTCAGCCTGTGTACCATGACTCACTCACTTGTCCTTAGTTTACAAAGCCCGGCCCTGCACAATTAATTACTGCCATTAGTGTGCTCACCCACACAAGTGAAAGGAGGCCGCTCAGGCCAGCTTGGGGCTTTTGCTACTATTCAAGAGCTCAGAGGACAACCAAGCACTCTCTAGAAACTCTACAAAATGAAATCATAATATGAGAGAAATAAACAGCTGCTAAGGCCTCATAAAGTAGCCCAGCCGAGCACAAAGATGGCCTCTGGGCAGATGCTCCTCAGGACTAACAGACTCCTATGTTCAAGTTCCCAAAAGTCGGAAGAAAGCTGTGCTCCAGCCCTTAATGAATTTTAAAACGTCAATGCAGGAGACAAGCCAAGTAGCCAGAGAGGAATAATCACCCCTCACGTTTATTTCGGGTTTTGTATTCTCAAAGCCCGGGCCTGCACCTTGCCTCATGTTACCCCCCACAGTCTGCTGAGGTAGGCAAGGGGAGCGCCAATAGTTCCACTGGACAGGTAAAGAAAGGTCAGAGGTTAAGGGATGTGTTGTGTCCACGGTCCCACGACTCATCGGTGTGAGAGCCAGGGCCAGAATTCGGGCATAGAGAGCCAAGAGAGCTGAAGCCCCAGCCACAGTCAAAGCTGCACCGCAGAGGCGGTGTCCCAAGGACAGCTGGATGCAACCTAGGTTAAGCAGGACAAGCTTTGCCAGAGAGGAAATTGGCTTTCGATGGCCTGGAAGGAAGATTGGGCTCTTTTGTGCAAAGAGCGAGCTCCTCGCCACTGGCATTGGAACTCAATTTGTGACGCTCTGTTTACTCTGGCTAAATGGGACTTGGGTGTTTCTAAAAGAGACCTTCCAGGACCCAGGAGTTTCTCATGAATGCAGAGATTCGGCCTAATATCATTTCCTGAATCCTGTCAAGTCTCACGCAGAAAGATCCTTCTTCAGAAGTCATCAATTTTCACCTCTGCGTTGGCTTCAGGATCCCTTTGGGTGTGCTTTACTTTATTACAACCTGCCATATTCCAGAAAGAATTCCAAGAGGCTGAATTAGTGTCCAGGCCACCTTGCCTAATGTGGGATCATTTTTCACCACAGTGGTGTGTGCCCAGCAGGCACTGAATGGGAACAGCTGCCTCCCTGTAGCCTAGTGGTCAAGAATCAGATAGTCTTGGGGTTCAAATCCCAGCTCAGCCATTTGCCATCTATGTGGCTTGGGGGCCCATGACTTAAATCTCTCTGTAGCTTAGTTGCCTAGTCTATATACTGGGAATAAAAGAAGATTAACTTAGCTCATGCATTAAAACCATTCAGCCTAGTCTCTGGTTTAGCTGTTAAAATCATTAGCTGTCCTACTTTGACATTTAAATGGGTCATCAATCGTTGACTAGGTAAGTGCTAGGTTATTATTACCTGCTATAATAATATAACAATAATATATAAGTTAATGTTATAGGTAATTGATGATACAGTATATTATAATATATTAATGTTAATCATACCTATATAATATATAAACAGATTATAGCATAATAACATAACATATAATATATAAACAGATTATAGTGTAATAACATAATTGCTGCGGTTGTTGTTATTAATGTTACCTCACTCGGCTCCCCTCCTCACATCTTGCACTGCAGTCAAACTCCTCTCTCCCTTTAATGGGGCTGAATTCCCATTCATGGTTTTGTCTAAGAACTTGGTTTCCCTTTTAAGACTCAGATCAGGAAGCACTTCCTCCAGGAAGCATCTGGAAAGTCCCAAGCATGAGAATTGTGGCCCTCTTCTGTGTACCTATAACACTTTGCGTGCTTCCCCCACCACAACCTGTCTCCTCCTCAGGCTGGGGTGCAACACTGGTGAGACCCAACCTGTCACCCCAGATTAAGGGACAGGGAAACCAAATCAAATAGGTCTGCATTACCACAGAGCTACGTACTAATAAGTTAGCTGAACTTGGGTATTCCCATTGACTAGAGTCAGGAAGTCACCATTCTGAGGCTCAAGAAATAAGGGCAGTTTCAGCACTATCAGGGGTCAGCTGGAGTAGTGCCTCGTGGGTTCGGGACTTTTCCACCTGCCCCACACAAATAATCCCAGCAAGCATTTCTGGAGGCCTGCTAATCCGAATCTCAGTAACAATCATTTGTCAAGCATCAAGAACTCTGCTTAGCTCTCATCCTTCAAACTCAGAGAGAAGAGGGTCCTGGCTGGCTCAATCAGTGGAGCACAGGACTCTTGATCTCAGGGTTGTGAGTTCAAGCCCCTTGCTGGGCATGGAGCTTACTTAAAAAATAAAATAAAATGTTAAAAAAAAAACCTCAGAAAGAGAAGAGCTACTATCCTTCCCATCTTACATATGGTCACTGGCTCAGGTTAAAGGACTTGCCTAAAGGCACAGAGGCAGTCAAAGCCAGGTAGGGATTTCTAATCTGGAGCTACTGAAGCCACGAGTCAGCCTTACTGACCCTAAGGCCCGTATTTACAGCCATGTCACCATACCGCGAGCTAAGGCCCTAAGTCAAGCACCGGAAAGGCTACATTAGATGACTGAGGCCGTCGCTTTTTTTCTCCAGGAGCTCCAGACCCAGAAGGACACAAAGATATGTTCACAGATCACAGAGTGACCAGCACTGCAACAGAATTTGTTAAATGGGACAGGACCCCGGAGAAGAGAGTGAGGAAGTATAACTGGCAGGTCTTTGGGAGAATGACACCTTTTGAAACAACTAAATCTCAGAAGCTGGCCTTCTTCCTTAGGTTTACAAACCCTATTTATTTTGCTCTCACTCAACCTTCTTCCCCACATCCCCTCTCTCCCTTCCTTTAGCGTCTGTCGTTTCTGAAGCAGGCATAACGTCCTTAAGCCGCCCATCCCCTCATGCTTCTTACTGGCATTTTCCCTGTCACATTCCACTCATTGTTGGAGAACAGATGTGAAAAAGGGGTGGGGGGCTGGATTAGATGACCTTCAAGATTCCTACCAACCCTGAGAGATGAAGATTCTCTGAGGAAGGGGCTCAGCGGCAGAGAAATCCTCAAGAGCAGAAATTAGCAAAGATCTACTCAGCACAACCAGAAACTCACTTTTTAAAAAAATTTTAATTCCAGTATAGTTAGCATACAGTTTGATGAGTTTCAGGTGTGCAATATAGTAATCCAACACTTCCATATATTGCTCAGTGCTCATCACAAGTGTGCTCCTAATTCCCTTCACCTATTTGGCCTATCATCCCCCACCTCCCCAACCATGAACCCCCCACCCTTTTTTTACAGAGACAGAGAGAAGGCAGGGAGGGGCAGAGGCACAGGGAGAGAGAGAGAACCTCAAGCAGTCTCCAGCGTGAGCCGGAAGCAGAGTTTAATAATGACCCTGAGATCGATGACCTGAGCTGAAATCAAGAGCCAGGCACTTACCTGATTGTGCCACCCAGGTACCCCTGAACTTCCTTGTTAAAACTTTAGAATTGCTTTGCTGTTTTATATAAAGCCAGATCCCAAGCTAGAGTTGCCAATAGCTTTCTCTCAGTTTTTAAACTGTGTACAATTTGTAACCACTTTCATAATTTAAAATGTTCCTTACAGTCTTACAAGTGGGGGCTCTCTTTATTTTCAAGTGCAAATCTGATTCAGATCAAGGCCAAAGGTTTAAACGGCGAGTTAGAAATCAACCTTTGAGTTTAAAACTGGCGTTAAGCATGGCAAAATGCCCTTACTCTTGCCCAACCCTCAGGTTTCTACTCTAGTCCTGCAATCTGTGGGCATTTAAAACAGAGACCCAGAGGTGACCATCTTTTCATTCTTGTCCAGGCCCCTATGTACACCAAGTTAACAACAGAAATGTTGGCAACTAGATGACGATCATCTAATTCTAAAGTGTTACCCAAATCCAGGAATCGGGTTAGAGGAATCCTGGCCCCATGTCAATCCGCAGCTGGCCAGTGGCCATTTCCATGGGCTGCACTTTCCTTCCAAACAGCCCCATCCCCACGAGCAAAAGAAAAAAATGAGCTAAATTGGACCTTGTCAAAATTAACAACTTTCATGCTCCAAAGGATACCATCAAGAAAGTGAAGACAGACCACAGAATGGGAGCCAATATTTACAAATCATATATCTGATAAAGATCTAGCATCCAGAATATAGAAAGAACTCTTATAACTCAATCATAAAAAGACAAATAACCCAATTGAAAAGTGGACAAAAAATCTGATTAGGAGGGATGCCTGGGTGGCTCAGTCGGTTAAGCCGCTGCCTTCAGCTCAGGTCATGATCCCAGGGTCCTAGGATCGAGCCCCGCATCAGGCTCCTTGCTCAGCGGGGAGCCTGCTTCTCCCTCTGCCTCTGCCTGCCACTCTGCCTGCTTGTGCTCGCTCTCTCTCTCTCTCTAACAAATAAATAAATAAATACGATCTTTAAAAGAAAAAAAGTCTTTAAAATCTGATTAGGCATTTTTTCCAAAGAAGATAAATAAATGGCCAATAAGCACATGAAGATGTTCAACATCATTAATCATTAGGAAAATGCCAATCAAGGAGCGGCCTGGCTGGCTCAGTCAGAAGAGCTTGCGGCTCTTGATCTCGGGGTTGTGAGTTCAAGCCCCACCTTGGATGTAGAGACTACTTAAGTAAATAAAACTTTTTAAAAAGGAATATGCCAGTCAAAATCACAATGACGCACTATTTCAAACATATTAGGAAGGCTATAATCAAAAACATAACAACACGTGTTGGGAAGGATGAGGAGAAATGGGAAGTGTCATTCATTTCTGTGGGACCGTGAAATGGTACTAACACTCTGGGAAACAGTTCGGCAGTCCCTCCAAGAGTTAAAGAGAATTAACAGAGTTATCATATAACCCAGCAATTCCAGTCCTAAGTATATGCTCAAGATAAATGACAACAAACATCCACACAAAACCTGGTACAGGAATGTTCATAGCAGCATTTATGATAGCCAAAATGTGGAAACAACCCAAATGTCCATCAAAAAAGAGATAAACAAAATGTAGTATATCCATGCAATGGAATAGCAGGCTGCCAAAAAAGGAATAAAGCGTTGATACATGCTATCATACTGATGGACTGTGAAAATATTATTATAAGTGAAAGAAGTCGGACAGAAAGATTCTGTTTTTACAAAATATGTAAAACATTTATTCAGGTAAATCCAAAGAAACACAATTGATTAGTAGTTACCTGAACGGGGGAGGACTGGATGGCTAAGGAGTACAGGGTTTATTTTTGGACTGATGAAAATGTTCTGGAAATAGACTGTGGTGAAGACGGCACAACTTTGTGAGTATGCTAAAAACCACTGAATTGTACACTTTAAATGGACACATTAAATGCGCCCGTTTTATGTCGTGTGATTTATATCTTCATTTTTTACATGTGGAAAAATAGCACCATACCCAAGAGCCAGAGGTCTGTGGGGCCAGCGTGGACCAGGGATGCTGACAATCTTTCCATGTGATGGAAAGACTCAGATTCAGAGGCGTTAGCAGGAATTTGTTGGGCACATACTGTGACAGATGAATGCAAATCATAAAGAGAAGTAACATAGTCACTTCTGAGCTCTAATTACTGGAAGCGGAATTAGGTCCCTCAGCCATCTGGCTGGATCCTTCTAAACCATCCAGCTACATAGCCCAAGACCTCTCCAAATTCCTGGCCTTCAAACACTCTGGACTGCTTTTCTTCTGCGAAAATGCCATTTCCCCCTCCTTGCCTTTGCTCCCGCTATGCCCTCCTCTCCGACTAACAAGACCCAACTTATCTTTCAAGCATCACCACGGCCTCAGTTATCCATCCCTTTAAGCAGAGTTGAAGGATTAAAATTGCCCATAGGTTAGCATAAGCCCTTGCTTAATTTCTCTAGGAGTTGTTGAAGCAGTACAATGGATAAGCAAGCAAGCCTGGGGTAAGCTTATATTCCTGGAAGGGGGCTCTGATTCATACCTGAGTTTCTCATAGAAACAATGGAATAGCATGGCCATTCTCAGCCTTATACCCACTGAGATACATGAGAGAAGATGCTCACATACAGAGCTGGCTTCCAGAAGCTTAATAGACACTATGCAAATTCCCACCTCATTCTCTCCCACGCTGGCAAGCATATCAGAATACAAGTGGATAAGAGCAACATTTTCATAGGGACGACTCTAAACAAGATCTAATTTACTAGAAGAGGCAATCACTCACAAACCCCAGACCCTTACATGCCAGTAAGAACAAATTACTTGCAATCCAGCTCCCAACTGTGACACCCCAAGGCACAGCCACAATGCAGATGAGGGCCACGGGTGTATTGAGAGGTCACATTTCTGGAGAAAAGCCAGAATGGCAAACTTGTTACGGAAACAACCACAAACCACAAATGATATCTTGACACAAGGAAATGGTTTCTGAAGTGCGTGTAAAACATAACTTTAACAGATCTCACAGAACCTGATCCCATAAAACTGGATTTAATCTAGGAGATAGTCAACCACAGAGCCTTCTCTCATCCTGCCTTACAATGTCGTCTCGTGTTTTGCTGCAACAAAGCCAGAGTGGCAAGAATAACACTGAGGTCAGAGAATTCAAAAGGGCTTTTCTGGGGAATTTTGCCCAGAGTAGTTAAGAAAATTTTGTAGGAGGATGTTATTAATGTTAATTGGTGTTATTTTTTAAAATTTGACCCAATGATAAAAATTTTGCTGCCTTTTTTCCTCTAAACGTTACATTACCTGCTAGCAGGAAAAAGTAGTTACCAAACATGCCATTTGTCTTTTTTGCTGCCTTCAAAGCAGTTTCTTCTTTCTCTGGCCATCATCTCATTCAGAATCGCCAGCTTCAAGTCTTCAGGACGGTATTATACAAGTCAGCCCCCCTTCCCTTAAAAATGCATAAACCAAACCCTGTTTGCACAGAATTTGGCACCCTTTGATTCTTCAAGACCTGTGGTTTCACAAGATTGAAAAGCCTCAAAGCTCTGGCTTGATCATGGCCAAAGTGAAATGTGCACCAGCCTAAGTTTTGATCCCAGACCCACAGCATGAAAAGTATTTCTACACTGGCTTCTCCATAGGAGACTGCAACCATCATTAGAGCCCTGGGTTTTCTTTTTCCTTTTTTTAAAATCACCCGTTAAGAATTGAATATTGAGGGGCGCCTGGGTGGCTCAGTGGGTTAAAGCCTCTGCCTTCAGCTCAGGTCATGATCCCAGGGTCCTGGGATCGAGTCCCACATCGGGCTCTCTGCTCAGCGTAGAGCCTGCATCCCCCTCTCTCCCTGCCTGCCTCTCTGCCTACTTGTGATCTCTGTCTGTCAAATAAATAAATAAAATCTTAAAAAAAAAAAAAAAGAAAGAAATACAAAAGGAAGTCCTTCAGGCTGACTGGACTGAATCCACAAGAGCAAATGAAGAGCTCCCAAAACGGTAAATATATGAAAAAAATAATTGAATATTGAATGATTATGAAATAATAGGACTAATCCTTGTAAAAACACATACAGCAGGACTCTGTCCTCTAAATGTTGATATTATATCTTAAATCCAACAAAAGTTCTACCAGTCTTCGACCAATACCACTTGCAAGGCACTAAAGTATGAGTTAAAAACCTACACATCCTAGTCTCCTTTTATTTATGGAATACAAAGTAATATTTTCTGTACATCTTATACACTCTTAGGCACTATATAAAGTTAAATACATAAGACTTAAAATGCTTGGGCACCTGGGTGGCTCAGTAGGTTAAAGCCTCTGCCTTCGGCTCAGGTCATGATCTCAGGGTCCTGGGATTGAGCCCCGAATCGGGCTCTCTGCTCAACAGGGAGCCTGCTTCCTCCTCTCTCTCTGCCTGCTTGTGATCTCTGTCAAATAAATAAAATCTTTTAAAAAAAAGACTTAGAATGCTTGCATAATATTCAAAAACAAATTTCTCCTGGTCACTCTGACTTCTGTCTTACTACGCTTGGGAATTAGCCACTGAAGGAACCCCACATAATAATGTCAGAAGAGAGACTGCCCTGAATTTCTTACATTTTTTTAAAGATTTTATTTTATTATTTATTTGTCAGAGAGAGAGTGAGCAAGAGCAAGCACAGGCAGACAGAGAGGCAGGCAGAGGCAGAGGGAGAAGCAGGCTCCCTGCCGAGCAAGGAGCCCAATGTGGGACTCCATCCCAGGACGCTGGGATCATGACCTGAGCCGAAGGCAGCCGCTTAACCAACTGAGCCACCCAGGCGTCCCTGAATTTCTTACATTTTCCGGCTATTCTCTACATTGTTTTTCCTCACTTGAATTTGATCCAATATATTTTCTAAGCCTTCTTCAATTATTTCGCCTCCACTCTTCCCTGTTACAAAGTATAGCATTTCTGTGTTTCTAAATAAAGTCCGTATTGTTAGTTGACTTTCTAAAATAGATGTTTGTGAACATTCAGCCAACTTCCGCTTTTTATTGTAGGCATGCTTTAGAACCCAGTCTAAAGGTTTTCAAATTGTTTGCATATTTTCAGGTATTAACTGTGTGGAAGATAGTTTTTCTGCCTCCTTTCCCTTCAAATGATGGAAAAAGGGCCAAAGGAGGATTAGAATGGTTATATTTGCTTAAGAAGTCAGGCAAGCACATCATGCCAGGAGGACATAACTCAACGAGGTCTGAATTTGTCAAGTGTCTCAAGTTACTTTTTAAGAGGATGACTTTGAAAAAGCAAAGAATATATTTTCCTGGGAATCTTTCCCTTGGCTTCCTAGACCTTAATATGATTTGAATTTATCTCTGTCCATTTAACAACCCAGTAAGTAGTAATTGAGGGCTTCCTACATGTAAATCCCCAACGTGGGGAACACAGATACTTCAAACATAGGCCCTGGCCTTAAAACCCCTGGTGTAGGGGCACATGGGTGGCTCAGTGAGTTAAAGCCTCTGCCTTTGGCTCAGGTCACGATCCCAGGGTCCTGGGATGGAGCCCCGCATCGGGCTCTCTGCTCAGCAGGGACACCCCAAGGCACAGCCACAATGCAGATGAGGGCCACGGGTGTATCGAGAGGTCACATTTCTGGAGAAAAGCCAGAATGGCAAACTTGTTACGGAAACAACCACAAACCACAAATGATATCTTGACACAAGGACGTGGCTCAGTTGGTTAAGCAGCTGCCTTCGGCTCAGGTCATGATCCCAACGTCCTGGGATCGAGTCCCACATCGGGCTCCTTGCTCGGCAGGGAGCCTGCTTCTCCCTCTGCCTCTGCCTGCCTCTCTGTCTGCCTGTGTTCGTTCTCTCTCTCTAACTAATAAATAAATAAAAATCTTTAAAAAAATGCATTTAAAAAAATCAGGAGGGAGACAAACCAAAAGAGACTCTTAATGTAAAACAAACTGAGGGGGGCGGGGGGGAGGGGTGTCAGGAGAGGGTGGCGGGGTTACATTATATGTTTATAAAAAAATAAAAACTTTAAAAAAAAGAATCCAATCTGATAAGGTATTAAACTAACCACTTTCACAAGAAAAAAAATTAAAAATTAAAAATTAAAAAAAATAAAACCCCTCGTGTAAAAAATAGGTAGACAGAGGATTAAACAACTTTATCTATACGAATCTTAGAATGGTTCCTGGATCTTTCTAAGGGTTAACACATGTTATTTCATACATATATATGTATGTATATATATATAAAATTTTATATATATTTATATATGTATTATATATATGGAGTATAGATAAAATCTATACAAATTATCTATAATTATCTATACAAATTATCTAAATTTATTTATCTAAATTAATTACTGAATTACCTAAATTATCTATACAAATATCTATACAAATTATCTAAATTTAACTAAAAATTATCTAAAATTATTTATACAGGGCGCCTGGGTGGCTCAGTGGGTTAAGCTTCTGCCTTTGGCTCAGGTCATGATCCCAGGGTCCTGGGATCGAGTCCCACATCGGGCTCTCTGCTCTGCAGGGAGCCTGCTTCCTCCTCTGTCTCTCTCTGCCTGCCTGTCTGCCTACTTGTGATCTCTGTCAAATAAATAAATAAAATCTTAAAAAAAAAGATTTAAAAGTAAAAAATAAATAAAATTATCTATACAAGTCTTAGAATGGTTCCTGGCTCTTACTAAGGGCTAATACATACCATATCTATATCGATGTCAATATCGATATTGACATCGATATAGATATGGAGTATAGATAAAAATAACTCTAAGACAAGGCAAAATTTGCTGAATAGAGTCACATTGCCAGTGGAGAATTGGAAAAGAAGAGATTAATTCTGGCTGACTCTGGCAAGGCTTTGTGGAAGTTTTAGCACTTAAGTGGAGCTCTAAAGTGTGGGTAGGATTTTCTTGAAAACCATGTTGGAAGGTTGGAGAAGCAGGATTTACTGGTGACAACACAATTCAAACTGGGGCTGGGGTGGGTAAAGCAGAGCCCGAAATACTGGAGCTCTGCTCCCTTCCATCTCGGACCTCCCACCTAACATAGGAGCTCCACTCTGGGTATCATAGTTATTCAGTTCCGTCTACGTTTTCCTGTGAACTACAGCTTCTGCTGTTAAAATGAAGTTGGAAAACTACTGGATAAGATTACCTTAAAGGGCCCTTCTAGCACTAACTTTCTATGAGTCATAGACTATAGAAAGGCTTTGTTTTACTAAGCATCTCAGCAGAAGAAGCAAGCACAGGAAACTAACATTTATTGAGCATTTACTATGTATCTAGGGCATGGCACGTATTGCTATCAAACCCAAACAGCAAACCGGTTCAGGTAGATGCTATAATAATCCTCACTGTACAGGCAAGAAAACTAAGGTTAGAGCACTTAGATAACTTTCCCAAAGGTATGCAGCTCATAACCTGGTGGTGAAAGGATTCAAACTCAGGAAGCATCATGCCAAAGGGTGAACTCCTATTCACTATTCTGTGCCACCCTAAGCACATAAAGGGCTCATGCATT
This sequence comes from Taxidea taxus jeffersonii, assembly GCA_003697995.1. Lineage (NCBI taxonomy): Eukaryota > Metazoa > Chordata > Mammalia > Carnivora > Mustelidae > Taxidea > Taxidea taxus. Next base: position 62,454 of record ML098104.1, on the reverse strand, counting down.
CAGAGAAAGGCTGGAAACATACACGTCTATGGCAACCATACTGTCGCCGCCATCTTTGGAACAAACACATTTTAGAATCATCTCGAGAACTTTCTTCCGAATGTCCTCAGTTTTGGCAAATCCTTGCCATCAGAGTTGGCAATTTTTGCAAACAGCCAAAAGTGACCGGGGTTCAGGTTTTGTGAAAAAGTACATGATCAACCTGGGCAACGCCAAGATGGGCAACGGCACGGTGTGAACAAAAGGGAGGGAGGCAGAAGCATGAATCAGCTTGCAAGGAGCCTCCCAAAGACAACTATAGTCACATTGTTGGAAAGTATATCAAGGCACCCAGGGTGACTACTTTGAAAGACAAAACTCTTGACTGTGTAAAACCTAGTGTGTTCTTGTGTGTCTATGTGTGTGTGTGTGTGTTTTAAAGGTCTCAGCAGCTTCCATGGAGGAACAAACCCACAACTCCGGACAACAGTTTTCTATAAATCAGAGACAACAACACCCAACGTGGAGAGCTGTTTTAGGGACCAAAAAAAAAAAAAAGGATAATGCAGCAAGTGCCATGCCTGACCCTAAACAGCCCCTCCAGAAAGTACAGCTAACATTGCGCCAAACTATTTATTAAATATTCTCTGCAGACTTGGTAATTTGAGATGGGTTTTGGTTCAGACCAGATATGTTTGGAGTTTTTCCCCAAAATGCCGTAGCTGAGTAGTGTGTTCTCAAATGGTATAGCACATGTAAGCACGGACAGTGAGAAATGAGTGTGCCGAAAGCAACTACGGCTCCTAAAAAACATTTATTGAAAACACAGTCCATCCCCATGGTATTTTACTCATTCAGACTGCTAAAAAACCCTCTTTTAGTATCTCGGAAAACATAGTTTAGAGAGAAATTTTCTGACCGCAATAATTGCATGTCTTTCACAGCAATTCTCTTTCAAAAAAAAAAAAAACACAAACTACAAAGTTTCTATGTTGGTAAGAAAGCAGGTGAACTGGGAAAGAAATGTAAAGCTTTGTGCATACAGCTTGTTTTCCATGACATGGGAGGTCTGCTTTTGAAAGCAAGCAAAGTGTTCATTTATTAAGAAAAACCAGTTCTTTGGGCTCCTGCTAAGTGTTTTGGGGCTCAGCAATTATCCAAAACTCAGATGACAGATCGAACCCTCCCTCCCACCTCCTCCCCCCACCTCCCTGAAAAACAGGAAATCTTACTGTGCCTGCGTGATGCCTTCATCCCTGCAACCTTGCCGCATGTTGGGCCGAATATTATGTGAAACAAGTCACAAAAGAGAAAAGCTGAAGGCAGGTGCAGCAACAAGACTCTGTGCTCCTTGGAGAGGGCCTTAGGTAAGTAGCTACGAGAGTTGTACATGCCAATCAAAGACGGGCAAGGGTCAAGCTCTCTTTTGTGCACAAACAAAGACTAATTGCATGTTCATAGCTGTAGAGTCTGCGGGCACTAATTCGAGAGAGGAACTATAAAAACCTTGGACTCCCGCCTCCCAACAGCAGCCAAGGCAAAGTGGAGGGCTGGAGGAGCCCAGTGGCCGTCAAACAGCTGGGCCTCTCCCTGCCTTCTCCACAGCAACCAGAGGCTCCCACGTGGCTGCCATTTCAGAAATGAAAATAAGCCATTTTGTGGAAACTGAAAGGGTAGCTGTGTGTACATAACGCCAAGCCAATGAGCAGCAATGGAAAAGGCTCTGAGCCACTTAGCTTCCTTTGAAGCACAATGCCCAATACTGTTGGCCTTGCTTTTTCATTGAATCGACCAAATTAGCTGGCTCTTTTGACATCTTGTAGACATGACTGGTCAGTGCAAGTTGTCCTTTTCTTACATTCAGAAACAAAGGTCTGTTAAGGTGGTGTGGTCTTGTAAGGAACCATTTTTCAATCAAGTCACTATTAAGGCCAAGCAAGTGGGGCAGCCAGCTTTTGAATTTATTATTAATAATAGCTGACATGCGTGGAACACTTTCTCCTCTCCCAAACACTTGCATTCATTCATTCTCTAAACGTTTATTGCTACATCTGCTACGGGCAAGGCTCTGTGCTTGGCGTTATGGAGAAAATAAACACGTTAGCCAATTAGGAGCCCTGCTCATTAAGCAGCGTGGACCCGATTATGCCCATTCCACAACTGAAGGAACTCAGAACCAAAGCAGTGAAGTGATTTCCCCCATCACACAGCCTTTTAGTGACAAAGCCAGGACAGAATGCAGACCCTCTCGTCTCTGCTCAGTCCTTAACCCACGGCACCCCATTCCCTTTCTATAGGTGTGTGTTAGGAGCCCTCCAGCAAGGGCAGTGAGCATGCTAGAATATTCTCACTTCAAAACAAAACAAATCCCCCTTTTGCCAAACTCCCACAAATAGAGCAGATAAAAATGGAGATGTTCGGGTAAATTGCGTGAGGGGACACAGGTAGAGTGGTTCCCATCTCTTCTACTGACAAGTTATGTGACAAATTTTCAACAGATCACTTAATCTCTAGGTCTTAGTTCCCCCATCTTAAAAGGAGGGAGTTGGATTCACTAAAGTCCATGAATACCAAACTGGGCTGATGATCACAGACCCAGGAGGATCTTGTTAGACTCTAGGTTTCAGGCCCTTCCTCTTACTTTATGAATCATAAACCCCAGGGAAGAGGACCCAGGAGTCTGTGCTGTACCAAGCTCCTAAGCAGATTCTCCTTTGTAGCCGAAATCAGAAGCCCTGCGTGATTCAGTGTCTGGGCTGGCTCATGAAAGTCCACACACAAGAAAATACCATTAGGTTCTGAAAAAGAATTCCAAAAAGCTGGAGCCTGAAGAGGCTGCTCATTTGTTGATTCATTCATGTGCTCCAACAAGCTATGTGACTGTCCTCTCTTTGCTGGTTTCTGTACTGGCCCCAGAAACACAAATATGACTAGTAGAGAGTCCTTGCTCTTAAGAATCTCAAAGTCTATTTGTGGAGATAGGAGTGTAAAAAGAATAGCACAACGAAAGTGATAGGTACTTTAACACGGAGAGGAAGAGTACAATGGGAACACAAGGGAGAAAAGCTGTAAGGGATAGCTAGGTCATACCGGCTAAATTATGAAGTACTCAGGAAGAAGCTGCTGTTCACCATGCCAGAGGCTGAACTGTATCCTGCAGACAATGGAGGGCCATTGAAGGGTTTTAGGCAAGAGAACATGATCCAACTGATACTTAGGAAAGATTCCTCTGTCTGCTGGGCAGTGAAGGGGTTTGGAAGGAGCTAGGGCAAGGGAGACCAGTAAAGAGAAAGATGCCATTAGACCACAGGAGAGGGGCGCCTGGGTGGCTCAGTGAAAGCCTCTGCCTTAGGCTCAGGTCATGATCCCAGGGTCCTGGGATCGAGCCCCGCGTTCCGCTCTCTGCTCGGCGGGGAGCCTGCTTCTCTTCCTCTCTCTCTGCCTACTTGTGATCTCTGTCTCTCTGTCAAATAAATAGATAAAATCTTAAAAAAAAAAAAAGACTACAGGAGAGACCATTGGGACCTGAACTAGAGCGTTGTTAATTTACCACCATATGCTCTAGAGCAGGGCAGGGCACACGGAAGTGCTTGTTAAATGAAACAGGCCAAGCACTGTCCCACGCATCTTACAATTGTATTGCTTAATTCCTGTAACAGTCCTACAAGGTCCATACTATTAGTAACATAATGCTTATTTTAGAGTTAAAGAAACTGAGGCACAGAGAAGCTAAGAAATTTGCCCAAGTGACACAGTAAGAAATTAGTACAGATAGGATTTCAACTCAGGTAATCTGACTCCAAAAGCCACGTTCTTAACTGCTTTCCTCTGCTGACTCCCTAATAAGTTCTGGGAAACTCATGTGGGAAGGAGGGAGGGAAGGAGGAGAAATGAATGAAGGGTTGGATGGGTGGAAACAGAATAGGCAGGGTCTGTCAGCAGGGTGATGGAGAGTAAAGAGTCAAGGATGATAACGAAGTTTTCTTGCTTATAGCTGGGTATATAATGGGTAAGTATGTCAATCCTTTTTTTTTTTTTTTTTTTTGATGAGGTAGAAGCTAAGACTCAATGCTATAATCCAGAGCCCTGGGAATTTGAAGACAGAGCAGTGAAGGAGTAAAATAAGGCACTGCAGAGAGTGTGAACGGTGCCACCAAAGGCTGGGTTAAGTAAATGCTGGGCAGCTCTTTGGCCTCAGGAGTTTGCTCCAGAGGTGCCCAGTTGTCAGGAACGGAGACAGGGCATGGCAACAGATGACGCCAACCACATTACAAAACTTATTCTGGTCTCAGGCTTCTGAAAATCAGCTCAACTAAGAATTGTAATGGAGGGGCACCTGGGTAACTCAGTCAGGCGGTAGACTCTTGATTTTGGCTCGGGTCATGATCTCAGGGTCCTGGGATTGAGCCCCACATGGGGCTCCCTGCTCAGTGGGGTATCTGCTTGACAATTCTCTACCTCCCTCTCTCCTACCCCTCCGCCATCCCTCTCTCTCTAAAATAAATAAATCTTGGAAAAAAATTGTGGTAGAAACACATATGGGGCAGGGGCCAAAGAGAAAGCATAATGTTTATATGCTATTTCCTTAAGCTCTGCCAACAGTTTCCTCTCCCCTGCCAAGGCACTACTTAGATGTTCTGGCGAGTTCCCTGGTGGTACTCACTTAAGCGACTATAGTGCAAGTAATGGGGGACCAGGGTAAAAGTTGTTTATGAGTCTGAAGCAAATGCCAGTTGGCTTGGGAAGTCAGCTTCTCCACCATCCCCAATCATCAGACCTTAAGGTGACTATGGACACTCATCTACAGTTGGGGCCAGGGTTTAGTGCAGAGCAACTCTTAAGCCCACTTCTTAAAGTCTGGCCAGCATCAAAACCCCCTGGAGGGCTCGTTAAAACAGTGCTCAGCCCTATCCTCAAAGGTTCTGATTCCACGTTTGGAGTGGGCAGTGTTTCTATTAAGTTTCTACGTGATGTTGATAGTCCTGGGCCACTCTTTGAGAACCCCTGACTAGAGCAGTTATTAAACTTTTTGGTCTCAAGGCTTCTTCACATTCTTAATAATTATTGACAATTTCAAAGAGGTTTTGTTTCTGTGGGTTATATTTCTATAGATATTACATCAGGAATTAAAATGGAAATTTAAAGTATATTAATATAATTAAAATAACAATAAACATATTACATGTTAACACATTTTATGAAAATTGACTATTTTAAAAAACAAAAAAGTGAGTAGGATAAGTGACTTTTACATTTTTGTAAGTCTCTAGTACCTGGCTTAAAAGAAAACAGCTGGATTCTCTTACTGCTTCTCTTTGTTCTGAAACTTATTTATTTTCCCACCTTTATTGAGATATAACTGACATATAACATTGTGTGAATATAAGGTGTACAACACGATGATTTGATACACATACATATTGTGAAATGATTACCACAATAAGGTTAGGTAAGACCTCCATCACCTCACATAAGTACCTTTTGCGTGTGTGTGGTGGTAACATTTAAGATCTACCCTGATAGCAACCTTCAATTATATTGTGCTATACATTAAATACCTAGAACTTACTCAACTTATACCTGGGAGCTTATACTCTATATACTCTATAACAATGTCTCCCCATTTCCCCCACCTCACATTCCCTAGCAACCACCATTTTACTCTCTGTTTTAACGAGTTCACCTTTTTTAGGTTCTACATGTAACTGAAATTTTACAGTATTTATTTTCCTCTGTCTGGCTTATTTCACTTAGCATAATGCCCTCCAGGTTCATCCCTGTTGTCAAATATGGCAGGATTTCCTTCTTCTTTATGACAAAGTAGTATTATATGTGATATATATATCATATATATCCTTATGTATCTTATATGTATATATCACATATATACAAATAATATATATACATATCGCATATATGTATATATGTATATCATATATGTTCTTTATCCATTCATCCATTGATGGACACTTAGTTTGTTCCCATGTCTTGACTATTAGGAATAATTCTGCAATGAATATGGGGGCGCAGATAACTCTTCAAGATACTGATTTCACTTCCTTCAGATATGTACCCAGAAGTGGGATTGCTGGATCATACGGTAGTTCTAATTTTAATTTTTTTGAAGAAACTCCATACTGTTTGCCATGGTGGTTGTATCAATTTACATTCCCAACAACGGTGCATGAGGGTTCCCTTTTCTCCACAGCCTTGCCAGCACTCATTATCTCTTATCTTTTTTTTTTAATTTTATTTTTAAAAATATTTTATTTATTTATTTGTCAGAGAGAGAGAGAGAGCACAAGCAAGGGGAGTGGACACAGAGGGAGAAGCAGGCTCCCTGATGAGCAAGGAACCCGATGCCAGACTTGATCCCAGAACCCTGGGATCATGACCTGAGCTGAAGGTAGACACTTAACTGACTGAGCCACCCAGGCGTCCCTTTAACTTTATTTTTAAGTAATCTCCACACCCAACGTGGGGCTCAAACTCATGACCCCAAGATCAAGCTCATGTTTTACCAATTGAGCCAGCCAGATACCCCTCCTGTCTTTTTGATATAGCTATTCTGACAGTTGTGGTTCTGAATTGCATTTCCCCAATGATTAGTGGTGTTGATCACCTTTTCATGTATCTGTTACCCATCTGTATATCTTCTTTGGAAAAATGTCTATTCAAGTCCTCTGCCCATTTTTTAAAAAGATTTATTTATTTATTTGAGAGAGAGAGTGCATGCATGAGTAAGGGGAGGGGTACAGGGAGAGAATCTTCAAGCAGATACCCCACTGAGTGGGGAGCCTGATGTAGGGCTTGATCCCAGATCCCATGACCCATGAGATCACCACCTGAGCTGAAACCAAGAGTCAGACACTCAGCCAGCTGAGCCACTCAGGCATCCTTGCCCATTTTTTAAATCAAGTTATTGGTGCTCAATTCTGCAGCACATATACTAAAATCAGATTATGGGGGGACTATTACTGAGTTGTATGAATTCCTTATATATTTTGGATATTAACCCCTTATCAGATAAATGATTTGCAAATATTTTCTCCCATTCCATGGGTTGCTTTTTCATTTTGTATTGTTTCTGTTGCTGTACAGAAGCTTCTTATTTTAATTTGATATTGCCCCACTTGTTTATTTTTGCTTTTGTTGCTTGAATTTTTGGTGTCATATCCAAAAAATCATTGCCAAGACCAATGTCAAGGAGATTTTTTTCTATGTTGCCTTCTAGGAGTTCTATGTTTCAGGTCTTACCTTTAAGTCTTTAACCCATTTTGAGTTAATTTTTGTGAGTGGCATAAGATGGGGGTCCAGTTTCATTCTTTTGCATATGAATATCCAGTTTTCCCACTATCATTTATTGAAGAGATGATCCTTTCCCCACTGAGTATTCTTGGCTTCCTTGGCAAATATTAGTTGGCCACATGCACGTGGATTTGTCTCTAGGCTTTCTATTCAGTACCATTCATCTGTGTGTCTATTTTTATGCCAGTACCATACTGTTTCGACTATTATAGTTGTGTAATATAGTTTGAAATCAAGAAGTGTTATTTTTACAGCTTTGTTCTTCTTTCTCAAGATTGCTTTCACTGTTCAGGGTCTTTTGTGGTTCTATACAAATTTTAGGATTTTTTGGTGGCTGTGAAAAATGCCATTGGAATTTTGGTAGGGATTGCATTGAATCTATAGATAGCTTTGGGTAGTATGGACATCTTAATAGAAATTCTTCCAATCTATGAACAAGGAATATATTTCAACTTCTTTCATCAATATCTTATAATTTTTAGTATACAGATCTTTCACTGCCTTGGTTAAATTTATTCCTAATTAAAAAACAAAACAAGGAATGCCTGGGTGGCTCAGTTGGTTAAGTGTCTGCCTTCAGCTCAGATCATGATCTCAGGGCCCTGGGATCAAGTCCCATATTGGGCTCCCTGTTCAGCGGGAAGCCTGCTTCTCTCTCTGTGCCACTCCCTCTGCTTGTGCCCTCTCTCTCTCTCTCTCTCTCTAACAAATAAATAAATAAATCTTTTAAAAAAGAACCAAAAGAGAGAAACCAAAAAACAGATTCTTAACTATAGAGAACAAACTGATGGTTACCAGAGGAGAGGCTGGTGGGGCGTTAAATGGGTGAAGGGGTTTAAAAGCACATTTATCATGATGAGCACTGAGTAATAACCAGAATTGTTGAATCACCATATTGTATGACCTGAAACTAGTATAGTATTGTATGTTAACTATACTGGAATTAAGAATTAATTTATTTATTTAAAAATAAAGATCAAATTAAAAAATCTCTTAAATTTATTTTTAAATATTTTATTATATTTGATGCTATTACAAATGGACTGTTTTCTTTACTTCTTTTTCAGATAGTTCATTGTTATCATATCTGCTTCTGATTTCAACCTGTGGCAATATGTTGTTATCACTAACGTATATGAAGGAAATCCGGTCTCACACAAATATGTGTTTTTGGAAAAGAGAACAGCATTTTAATTACCTTTTGAGACAACTGTGGATATTCTTTGATATTAAACCACAACTCAGCAAGTGATAGTTTCTTTTTTTTTTTTAAGATTTTATTTATTTGACAGATGGAGTTCACAAGTAGGCAGAGAGACGGGCAGAGAGAGAGGAGGAAGCAGGCTCCCCACTGAGCGGAGAGCCCGATGCGGGGCTCGATCCCAGAACCCTGGAATCATGACCTGAGCCAAAGGCAGAGGCCTTAACCCACTGAGCCACCCAGGCACACCCTGCAAGTGATAGTTTCTTAAAGGTCATCTGCAATGTGGAGCTTGAAATCTTATCAATGACGTTTACATACTCTGTTATGCCAAAGTCCATGATAAATCTTGTATTTTTTTGAAGGTTTTATTTATTTATTTAACAGAGAGATAGAGGGGAAAAAATACATGAGCGGGGGGAGGAGGGCAGAGGGAAAGGGAGAAGGAAACTCCCCACTCAGTGTGGAGCTGGACATGAGGCTGGCTTGCAGGACCCCGAGATCATGACCTGAGCCAAAGTCAGGCACCCCACCAACTGAGCCACCCAGGTGCCCCATGTTGTATTTTGCATCGATCTTTGATTCATGCATGATATCACAATATTGTACATTGATCATTTCAAAAATACAGAATTCTGAGTTCTGAAGATCTTCCAAATATTTATACTTTTAATTATACAATATTCAAAAAAACCACATTTGTTAATATCATCACCAGTAGCAACAGCAAACCGTTTCACTGCTGGGAGACTGTCAAGCTCACAGTGATGGACGCAGCTGCCCAAAAATTCTAATTTTGCTTGAAAGCTCCAATTTCATCACTGGCAACAAACACTATCAGCTGTTTTCCTTGTAGTGACAGACTTACAGTGTTCATTTTTGAGAAAATATCTGCCAAATACTCAAGTCTGAATAACCGCAGTTTTTCCATCAGTTGTCCTTTTAAGTGAAAAAATGGTCTTCCGTGGGGGAAAAAATAGCTAGTTCAGCATGCAGTTTAACCAACTGCACAGTGCTTTTCCTCAAGACAACCATTGCACTTTAGTGTGCAGAAGTGATTTATGCATACAAGTACTTAAGAGTCAAAATTTAATAAAATGAATATATTTTTACTGCTTCATCAAGGACATTCTTAAAACTGGCCTTTTTCCCCCCATGAGTGGTGGTGAAGTGTACAATGACTGCTAGCACGGCTTAGTGTCACTGCCTTGATTCACGCTAACATGTCAGAAACTTTATCCACTGATGCTTTTGCAACACAGTGAAAAAGGCATATAATGTCTTTTTATCCTAAGAATAATTTTGGCTTCACAAAACCCCTTGAAGGGTCCTGGGACCCCAAGTCCATGGTCCATGTTGGCAGAACCACTGCAAATGCATCCTGCATCCAAATTCTTATTTCATTCACTCATTCCTTCCCTCCCTCCCTCTCTCCCTCCCTCAAAACCATTCATTAAATACCTGCCATGTTCCAGGCCTCCCACAGCATAGTTATGATTTCTACCATTACAGTCTGCTATCCATATCAAGCTGAGAGGCTAGAACTAAAACAGATCTCTCCCTCCACACTTGTATGGGGGGGTCCACTTAGGTGATTATAAGGGTGATATTTCCCAATAGAGCCTTCTCTATCCAGACCCAATGTAGTCTCACATTATTTTGCACTGGTTCAAAGATATCATGCCCCTCACCCAGGTTACACTGTATAAACATTAACAAGTCAGCCTACAAGGGCGACTGCCCCTAGAGCCATCCACAGTATTAGAGACTTGCTGACTTCCAAGGAGGGGAGTAGAGTTAGCCACAGCCCTAATATTTCACTCTGCCTTTACTTTATGTAATAGTCTATATGATTTGTATATATTTTATATATATATGTATATATGTACTTTATGTGGTATATATACTTGTATATACTTTATATATGCTATGTAGACTATATATGATAATCTATATAGTTTGAATCATCAAAAAGTGGGAATATTTTTATAGCAATTACAGATGTCAGTTACCACACAGTATTAACATGTTTCTTTCAGAATTCTGCATAGCAAAAAATAAATAAATAAGATAAGATAGTGCACAGTAAGTACTTTATACGTGTAAAATAAAATACATATGTCTCAGGCACTAATCTAAAGACAAAGCTCGCTTTAATCTCACTTTTCCGTGGCATGTTTGGCATAAAAGCCTCATGCCTACTGGGGCACCTGTTTGGCTCAGTTGGTAGAGCAAGTGACTCTTGATCTTGGAGTTGTGAGTTTGAGCCCCAGTGTTGGATGGAGATTACTTTTTTAAATGTTTTTTAAAAATATTTTATTTGATTATTTGATGGAAAGACAGTGAGAGCACAAGCAGGGGGAGTGGCAGAGGGAGAGGGAGAAGCAGGTTCCTAGCTGAGCAGGGAGCCCAATATGGGGCTCAAAGCTAGAACCCTGGGATCATGACCTGAGACAAAGGCAGATGCTTAACTGACTGAGCCACCCTGGTGCCCTGGGGGGAGATTACTAAAAAAAAAAAGTCTGATATCTGTTAATGATGGCTTACTACATTTAAGAATATATCAGAAAACTTGGGGCACCAGGGTGGCTCAGTGGGTTAAGTATCTGACTCTTGGTCTCACTCAGGTCCTGATCTCAGGGGCATGAGTTCAAGTCCCGCATTGGGCTCTATACTGGGCGTGGGGCCTTCTTAAAAAAAAAAAAAAGAATACATCAGAAAAAAAGACAGACATTGATTTTTCAATTAGTGTGATAGAAGGCTTAACACCGATCATAGTAGAAGCCACAGCCAGTCTTTATTATAAGAAACACACCTCCAAATTTGTGTTTTCTAAAGTCTTGATGACATACTTTCTATGTTTGCTTCTGTTCTGAAATTTTTTTCTCACTAGATTTTCCGCTTCCATCCTCCTTGCTTCCTTCGCCATCTGATGCAGCTGCACGCAGCCCACCCTACTTGCTCTTTTTATACTTATAGTGAATTATATTACTTCCGGCAAAGAGTTGGAGTTCTTCTATTAATGCAAATGTGAAGTACATCTTGCCCATTGTTAATACTCTCATCATTGATACCAACTGTTTCATTAAAATAAGAAGGAAACATTAAAGTACAAATCCGGGAAATTCTATTCTCTGGGCACAGCTCCATGGTCCATTTGTTCTGGAGTGGGATAAATGCTGGGAGTCGCAAGGTATCACTAAAAGTTTATTTACTTTCATTGTCTTCTTGTTTCCCACACAAATATATTCTGTGCTTAAAATGTGTAAAGCCAAGCCAGGCCTTCTCACGCTGTTTGCGGTAAAATATGGCTTACCACGTCTCTCTGAGGAACCATTGACAAATAGGCTCTTGTTGTCCAACTTTCGCTCTGCTGAGGGTAATGATTCAGTGGTTCAGAAGGTTAATTCCTAGAGATAGTGTTGTCTTTGGCTTGAACAGATGTTGGTAGTGCTTTAATGTGGTTATCAAACTAGGCTGCCCTTCATTCTTTGCTCTCGGGAGCCCAGGGCATTGTTCCACGAGGCATTCCAGCCCCCCTCTATGGAGATCCAGCGGAGCTGAACATACCACAGCATTACTCCTGCCAGCACAGGCTCCTCTGGGGTCACTGTGGATACTGACAATATACAGCACAGAAACCGATAATGACAGACTCGATCTTTAAAAGATCTGTAAATATTTGTAAGTGCATCAAGATTTAGAATGTCTTTGGATGCTCAGATTCAATAATCTGTAAAACTACTCATTCAATAAGTGTTCAAATCCTTCAACAGCTCTATGGACTGGCCTCTCAATGGTTTACTATATGATCTAATATCTTTTTTGTCCATATCAATCTCCAAAATGCAATGCCTGTATGATCAGGATGTTTGTGCTCACCAAATGGAATCAACACTGGGCAAGAGCCCAAATACCGAGCAAGTTCAATTTGCTGGTGCTCATATGTAATGACAAAATCAAGCTGAGTGGAAGAGAGAATACCCTAGCTTGGGAGATCATTCCCACCCAAACATAGATTCCTACTTTTCTGGCAAATTGTTTTCAATGCAATGCCATTGAAATGGTGGCATCCCAGTAGCACAGTGCTCTTTCAAAATCAAACTTGTGGGCACCTGGGTGGCTTGGTTGGTTAAGTATCTGACTCTTGATTTTAGCTCAGGTCATGATCTCGGGGCTGTGAGATCAAGACCCACAATGGACTCCACACCGGGCATGGAACCAACGTAAGATTCCCTCTCTCCCTCTCCCACTGCCACTCCCCCACCTTGCCCTCTCTAAAAATAATAATAAAATACAATAAATTATTGTCAAAAAATTAAAAAATTTTAAAAATCAAACTCATGGTGGTTGACAACTTATTATGTTCGTTTAGGCACTATGCAAAAAAATACAAGAATTTCCTGCTCTTTTGGAATTTAGTTATGTTGGGAGCCCACAGTTACATCAATGAAACAATTCAAGAGCCATCAGTAGCAGGAGGAAAATGACTTAGTGTCATAACAAATGGTACAGTTCTGGACAACAGATGCCAGGAAGGAAAGTGATGGGGATAGTAATTGATATTGATATTCAAATATAGCTTTATTGAGGTCTTACTGAGCCAACACTGAGTTATGTACTGAGGATACAAAGATGAGTAAGACAGAGTCCTGTTCTCAGGAAGCTCACAGTCCAGTGTAGAAGACAGACCAGCAAATCAATGATTTCAGCATGACAGATATGTGTTAAATAGAAGTCTGTAAAAAATTCCAGGGGAACCCAAAGTAAGTAGGACTAATTGAGGGGGGGAGTTTGGAGAAGAGTCATATAAGAGAAGAGGGTATTATGCTGAGGGGAGTAAGTCAATCAGAGAAAGACAATTATCATATGATCTCCCTGATATGAGGAATTTGAGAAGCAGGGTGGGGGATTTGGGGGGTAGGAAAAGAATAAATAAAACAAGATGGGATCGGGAGGGAGACAAACCATAAGAGACTCTTAATCTCACAAAACAAACTGAGGGTTGCCCGGGGGAGGGGGATAGGGAGAGGGTGGTGGGGTTATGGACACTGGGGAGGGTATGTGCTATGGTGAGTGCTGTGAAGTGTGTAAACCTGGCGATTCACGGATCTGTACCCCCGGGGCTAATAATACATTATATGTTTATTAAAAAATTAAAAAAATTTTTAAAAAGATATAACCTGTAAAATCCCATAGCAAGGGAATCTACTTAAGATTTTGCAAATTTCATTGCAGAGATGTTAATTTTCAACCCTTGCACCATCATTTTGGATCTATTTGGATATGGTCAAAGGAAAAGAGAATATTTACCGGAAAAGAGAAGAAGGAAATGAGAAGAACTGTATCACTAACAACTTTATTTAAACTGTAAGGACCTACAGAACATCCTATCAGGGGATGCCTGGGTGGCTCAGTTGGTTGGGCATCTGCTCCGGCCAGAACCCATCAGGATCCCAGGCTCTTAGAATCAAGCTTCTCTTCTCCCTCTTCTGCTTCTCCCTCTCCCTCTGCCTGCAGCTCCTCCTGCTTGTGCTCTCTCTCTTTCTCTCTATCTCCCTCTGTCAGATAAATAAATAAAATAAAAAAGAACACGCTATCAGGACAGGGACCTCAGCAAATTAATCTGTCAACCAAGCCACCTCATCCTTTCTCAGAGCCTTGGTTTCCTCATTGGTAAATCAAGTAAGCTACACTTACTTGAAACACACAAAATATATATTCTTATTCAACATATGACACAAAACTGAGAAGAAACATTAAATAAAAGAAAAACCTTCTCTAGGGAAAAGGATAAGAGCAGAAAGGATCTTGGCTTTCCCATCTCAAAAGTCAAGGGACTCGGCAGGAGTCTCCCTGGGACTCCATTCCATTCTGACACTCTAGGCTTCTATGGCTTTAGATATGTTTGGTTCTCATGAGGGCACTGCCATCCCCTAGGGGACATTCACCAGAAAAACTGAAGGGCACTTGTGATTGTTACAGTGACTGAGTGAATCACTACTGGCATTTAGTAGCTGGAGACCAGGAAACCAGACACAACCTCAAATGACAAAGAACTGCCCTACGTGACATTTTTCACCCCTGGATTTACTGAGGAATAATTCATAAATAAAACTATACATATTTAAAGTGTACAAACATGGTAATTTGAGATATATATGTGTTATATATATATATACTGTGAAATGATTAATCAAGTTAATTCACATAACCATCACCTCACATAGTTACTTTGTATATGTGTGTGTGTGTGTGAGAACACTTAAACTCTCTTCTCAACAAACTTCAAGTATACAGTTCAGTGTTGTTTTTTTTTTTTATAGATTTTATTTATTTATTTGTCAGAGAGAGTGAGCACAGGCAGATAGAGTGGCAGGCAGAGGCAGAGAGAGAAGCAGGCTCCCTGCCGAGCAAGGAGCCCGATGTGGGACTCGATCCCAGGACGCTGGGATCATGACCCGAGCCGAAGGCAGCCGCTTAACGAACTGAGCCACCCAGGCGTCCCCAGTTCAGTGTTTTTAACTATACTCACCATGCTGTATATCACATTCCCAGAACTTATTCATGTTATAACTGGAAGCTGGTACCCTTTGACCAAAATCTTCCCATTTCCCCCATCCCTTAGCCCCTGGTAACCACCACTCTATTGTCTGTTTCTATGAGCTCACATTTTTTTTTGATCCCACATATAAGTGAGATTATACAATATCTGTCTTTGTCCAATTTATTTCACTTAGCATAATGGCCTCCAAGTTCATTTGTCCCAAAAAGCAAGGTGTCCTTTTTCATGGTTAAGTAATATTTCACTGTATAATCATCTTTATCTTTTCATCCACTGACAGACATTTAAGTTGTTTCCATATCTTGGCTATTATGAATAATGCCACAATGAACATGGGAGTGCAGATAGCTCTTCAAGACACTGATTTCATTTCCTTTGCATATATACTCATACGATTGCTAGATCATGGGGTAGTTCCATTTCTAATTTTATTTATTTACTTACTTATTTAGTTACTTACTTATTTAGAGCATGAGTTGGGGGAGGTGCAGAGGGAGAGGGAGAGAAAAAATCCCAAGGAAACTCTATGCTGAGTGCAGAGCTCAACACAGGGCTCAACTCCATGACCCCAAGATCACGACCTGAGCTGAAATCAAGAATTGGACAGTTAATGGACTGAGCCACCCAGGCACCCCTCTAATTTTTTTAAAGTTTTATTTAAGTAATATCCACACCTCACATGGAACTCGAAATCCTGACCCTGAGATTAAGAGTCACATGCTCTTCCAACTAAGGGAGCCAGGTGCCCCTCCATTTCTAATTTTTAAGGAACCTCCATGCTGTTTTCCATAGTGGCTGTTCCAATTCACATTCCCACCAAGAGCATGGCAGGGTTCCCTTTCCTCCACACCCTTGCCAGCACTCTTCTCTTGCCTTTTTGATAATTGCCATTTTAACAGATGTGAGGTGATACCTGATTGCGGTTTTGATTTGCATTTCCCTGATGACTGGTGATGTTGATTACTTTCTCATGTGTCTGTTGGCCATTTGTATATCTTCTTTGGGAAATGCTTATTCAGGTTCTTTGCCCATTTTCCAACTGAACTGGGTTTTTTGTTTTGCTATTGAGTTGTATGTGTTCCTTATACATTTTAGGTATTAATCCTTTATCAGATATATCATTTACAATATTTTCTCTCAGTCTATGAGTAGCCTTTTGACTCTGTTGATTGTATCCTCTGCTGTGCAAAAACTTTTTAATTTGATATACTCCTTCTGGTTTATTTTTGCTTTTGTTGCCTGTGATTTTGGTGTCATATCCCAAAAAAA
>ML098104.1:25771-45732 GCA_003697995.1 Taxidea taxus jeffersonii | reverse complement strand
AAAAAAATCATTGCCAAAACCCATGTCAAGGAGCTTTTCCCCCTCTATTTTCTTCTAAGAGTTTTATGGTTTCAGGTCTTAGATTTAAGTTTTTCATCCATGTTGAGCTACTTTTTGTGAGTGGTACAGGACAGATGTCCGGTTTCGTTCCTTTGCATGTGGATATCCAGTCTTCCCAACATCACATATTGAAGAAACTATCCTTTCCCCCACTGTTCTCACACACAACTTTTGAAGGTCTCATCAAGTTTTCATGTAGTGGGAAACCCTTTTTGTAACTATTAGAATATTGAACCTAACTTCAACTTGCATATGCACTGGTTTTTAACAGACACTGCATCTTCCAGGAATACTATGGCGCATATATCCAGGAAAGACTGCACTACACTTGGTTTAGTTCAGTACTTTACCAAAAGCTATCCACCATTTCAAAACATCACCAGCTGTGCGGGGCACCTGGGTGGCTCAGTTGGTAAGCATCTGCCTTTCGCTCAGGTCATGATCTCAGGGTCCTGGGATGGAGCCCTGTGTCAGGCTCCCTGCTCAGCCGGGGAGTCTGCTTCTCCCTCTACCCCTCCCCCTCGCTTGTGCATGAGCACTCTCTCACTCTCTCAAATAAATAAAATATTTTAAAAAAATCACCAGCTGTGATAGCACTTATGGTATTTTAGTAATTTGGTCACTCTTCACACTGAGTCTACATGTAGGTGCAAGCCTCCATCGACTTCATTACATCTCATACTATAGTTGAGTGTGAGCCTTGTGTATGGAAAAATATTTTGTTACAATTACTTTCATTCTATATTCCCTTTATATTACAGTTAGAGTAATTTGTTTCTTATATTTAATTATGAGTGTGAGTACATTATCAAAATGAGTCTCAAACTTTGTTGTGCATAAACAAAAAACTTTTTAATTTGATATACTCCTTCTGGTTTATTTTTGCTTTTGTTGCCTGTGATTTTGGTGTCATATCCCAAAAAAATCATTGCCAAAACCCATGTCAAGGAGCTTTTCCCCCTCTATTTTCTTCTAAGAGTTTTACGGTTATGGGATCTTGTTAAAATATAGAATCTGGGGGCGCCTGGGTGGCTCAGTGGGTTAAGGCCGCTGCCTTCGGCTCAGGTCGTGATCCCAGGGTCATGGGGTCGAGCCCCGCATCGGGCTCTCTGCTCTGTGGACAGCCTGCTTCTTCCTCTCTCTGCCTGCCTCTCTACCTACTTGTGATCTCTGTCTGTCAAATAAATAAATAAAATTAAAAATATATATATAGAATCTGATTCAGTGAGCCTGAGATTGGCCCAAAATTCTGCTTTTCTACCAAGCTCCCAGGTGATGCCAAGGATGGTGCTGGTCCATGGGCCAAACTTTGAGTAGTAGGGAGTCTCTTATCAATGCATTTATTTTCAGGGTTTCAAAATAGGTGTTCTCTCCAAGGGGTGTGGGCTCTGATATGGTTCAGAACCACTGCATTAGGCAGAAAGAGTTATTTCAGAGGAAGAAACTGAGGCCTAGAGAGCTTGTGCCATTTGCCCAGCTCAGAATTGGCAAGCAGAGACTGAAAGCAGCCCCTTGGCTCCAGAGAACATTGCTCCCCACTTTTACATTAGGAACTTAGGGCAGAAACAGAAGCTAGGGCCTTGCTTTTAAAAAAAACTTCCCTTTCCAAAACCCACTTGTTTCTCCTTTGCTGACGGCCCAAAGGGGCTGGAAGAGACTTGAAATGTGTCTACCTAATGTCTGTACAACCTCTTAATGGGTTAAAAAAAAAAATAAAAAGAGCTCCATGATTAAGTTTCTAAAAAGTCAAACACCTGTTGTAATTGTTTGGGTTCATTTTTATTATTCCCACAGAATTAGCTGATGGGTTGTTGGCACTGTTTGGACTGACCCATGGCTCTTGTGATTCTGTGCCATGATTCAAAATCAAAAAGGACATAAAGGATAAGAGATTTTGACAAAAGGTCTTTCTGAGTTCAGTTAAATTAACCATCTCCCAGTTCCTGAGAACAGATGGGGTATAAAGTGGTGGAGAGTTGCCCACTGCACAAATCCAGGAGACACGGGACCCACTGTCTTATGCCCGAGGGGCGCCAGTCATGTATAACACATGAAAATGCTGCCCCCTGGAGTTGTGCCATGTGACAGCCTTTGGTAAGCTGCAAAACGTCTGGTTCCTGGGCAAAATAAGATCCATGTATTGTGGAGCCTAGAGTTTATCTAACCATGAGGGTGGCCCTCTTACAAACTAAGGGGTTCCTGGGTGGTTCAGTCGTTAAGCATCTGCCTTCGGCTCAGGTCATGATCCCAGGGTCCTGGGATCAAGCCCCTCATTGGCCTCCCTGCTCAGAGGCAAACTTGCTTCTCCCTCTCCCACTCCCTCTGCTTGTATTCCCTCTCTCACTCTCTCTCTCTCAAATAAATAAATAAATAAATAATCTTTTTTTTTTTTTTAGATTTTATTTATTTATTTGTTAGAGAGAGAGTGAGCACAGGCAGACAGAGAGGCAGGCAGAGGCAGAGGGAGAAGCAGGCTCCCTGCCGAGCAAGGAGCCCGATGTGGGACTCGATCCCAGGACGCTGGGATCATGACCCGAGCCAAAGGCAGCCGCTTAACCAACTGAGCCACCCAGGCGTCCCATCTTTATTTTTTAAAGATGAAAATTTACAAATAAAAAAATAAGGGGCAGGGTTCTGTTCACCAAAATAGGTACTCTAACTTAATTTCTATATATTCCTGATATCTCCAGCCTTGTTTCTACTCAAGTGAATATAGCATAGCACATCTTCAAACTGGAATACGATAAAACAATTAAAAAAAAAAAAGCAGGCACCTGGGTTGCTCAGTGGGTTAAGCCACTGCCTTCGGCTCAGGTCACAATCTCAGGGTCCTGGGATCGAGCCCTGCATCGGGCTCTCTGCTCAGCGGGGAGCCTGCTTCCCCCCTCTCTCTCTCTGCCTGCCTCTCTGCCTACTTGCGATCTCTCTTTCTGTCAAATAAATAAATAAAATCTTAAAAAAAAAAAAAAGAACAAGGTACTAATATAGGCAGCAATAAGGATGGACCCCAGAGACATCCCCCTTGGAGCAAAAGAAGCCAGACACAGACGAGGATAAGCTGGAGGATTTCATCTGGAAACATGGGAAAACCAAGAAACCAGACTAGTGGTTATCTTCGGGGTATACTGACTGGAAGGGAGTGAGTGCAGTATTTGAGGGCCGCTGGTCATTTTATGATTTTTTGGTCTGAGAGCTGCTTACCCAGACTAAATGCTTACATTTAGTCTGTAAAAATGCTTTGAGCTGTATCCTTAATGTGTGTATTAGAACTCATTTTTTCAAAAATTTTTAAAAGGTAGAGGGCCTTGGAACGGCCCTGAGATAATTAGTAAGGCGGGGACAGCTGTTCCCTTCAGTGTCCGACCCCCACAGTAGTACCAGGAACAGAAGAGGGCTGGGAGGGGCGCCTGGGTGGCTCAGTGGGTTAAGGCCTCTGCCTTCGGCTCAGGTCATGATCCCAGGGTCCTGGGATCAAGCCCCGCGTCAGGCTCTCTGCTCCGCGGGGAGCCTGCTTCCTCCTCTCTCTCTCTCTCTCTGCCTGCTCTGCCTACTTGTGATCTCTGTCAAATAAATAAATAAAATATTAAAAAAAAATTAGAGGGCTGGGAGCCTACAGGCTGGCCTTCGGATGAGGGCTTTGAAGAACCCCAGCTCTGTCTTGGGCTCCCTGTTACCTAAGGCCTCTAGTGGAAGCATCTCACTTAGGCCTGCCCCTCCCAGAAAGTCCCCTTTATTTTGAGCTTTCTGAGCCCTGTCTTCATCCATTCTCCCACCCCATAAGTATGATACCGATCTGTGACATGGCCCGTCCCCTCAGGCCACTGTTTGCTGTTTTCAGGGATCTCTGAAGACGTAGGCCATAAAGAACAGGTAAACCTAACAGTGGAAATTCAGAACTCTTGGCCGGCAGCTGAGGGAGTATCGAGTGCCAACACCAACAACAGCTAACACTAACAACCAACTGTAGGCCGCACATTGTTCGAAGTGTTTTCTAAGTATTAACTTAATGACTACTCATAATAACCCCCGGAGGCGATTTGCTGTTAGTACCATTTTCCAAATGAGGAAATTGAGACTTGCAGAAATAAAGCGATCCACCCAAGGTTACAGGACTAATAAGTGGGAGAACCGGGATTTGAACTGGGTCTTATTAGACCCTAAAATTTGTGCTCCTAGCCACGAAGCTATGCTACTACAAGCAGGAAAGGCACCACCTGTCCGGCCCCATTTCCCACTGCATTTCTCTCAGCTCCATGGTCTGCTTTTACTGCAGCCCCAGCTGTCCCCTGCCCCCAAAGAAGCAGGAGTCCAGGGGCTGCTACACAGTGGAAATACAGGTCTGTACGAGATACACAGCTTGCTAGCCACAGGCAGAACACAAATCTGAATCTAAAAATGCTTTCAAAATATAACAAAAGCATCACGAGGGCCTTGATGGTACTGGGGCTTCTCTGTGCCTGTGAGTACATATATGTGTACAGGCTCGTATGTCTGCATGAACACGTAGGGGCTCGGGTGTGGGGTCAAGTGCGTTGTGATTGGCCACAAACGTTTCAGTGCCTGTGTCGGTCAATGTGTGCGCATTTCTATTTTGGGCCAATCTCAGGCTCACTGAATCAGATTCTGTATTTGAACAAGATCCGTAGGTGGTCTATATCCTCAACAAAGTTTGAGACCCATTTTGATAATGTACTTACACTCATAATGAAATATAAGAAACAGGGACGCCTGGGTGGCTCAGTTGGTTAAGCAGCTGCCTTCGGCTCAGGTCATGATCCCAGCGTCCTGGAATCGAGTCCCACATCGGGCTCCTTGCTTGGCAAGGAGCCTGCTTCTCCCTCTGCCTGCCTCTCTGTCTGCCTGTGCTCGCTCGCTTGCTCTCTCTAACAAATAAATAAATTTAAAAATATATATATATAAGAAACAAATTACTCTAACTGTAATATAAAGGGAATATAGAATGAAAGTAATTGTAACCAAATATTTTTTCCATACGCAAAGTCGTGCGCGTGTGTATGTGCTTAGGTACATGTGTGCATGCTGAATGTTCTACGGTTGTACATATGTATGGTTGTCCATACTGTGTGTCGATGCCTATGTGTCCATGCTAACATTTGGATGAGTACACGTGTCTAGACGTGTGCGTGCTACCGGTGTGTGAAAGCATGTTCTCTGCACAGCTCTTGAGCGAGGCAGTGTATTGGTATGTCTGTATTTATCACTGTGTGCCCACACGTTTGTGTGTCTGTGCATTTGTGTAAATGCTCGTGTGCACCAGGTTTGTGTGTTTCTGTGGATGCGTACATGGGAGTGTGTTTGTGCACATGGGGCTTGAGTTCCTGGGTACCTGCTTAACACGTTACACCTGTTACGTGTTATTCATGGATTTAGGAGTCCGACCATGTCTATGTGCACTCGTACGCACATTTTCTTGCTCGCTGTACCTGTCCACACAGATCTGCAGCCTGTGTCCATGAGCTCTCTAGACATAAATCTGTATGTTTGTGTGTACAACATCCACATAAATATTTACATACATCTGTATGTACATAAAAAACACCCAGCTGCATACAAATCCCTGGCTTGGGATCTCGTTTCCTCATGCCATATGCTGCTGCTGCAAAGCACACCCACTCGTCTCTTGAAGATTTGTCACTCCGGGCACACTGTCACTCCTGCCAACACTACTCCTGCCTCAATTCCTGGCAATTTCTAAGTACGCACGGAGGATTCTCCCCACACCCTGGCCTCTCGGTTCCTTGAACTGCCCCCCTGCTCCAACAGTAGCATCCTTGACCCTACCTTAGCCATTCACTCCCACAGGCACACTTTCATGTGTTAGTTTTCTGTCACGGCACAGCAGACCATTCCAAAACCCAGCGGCTTCACACAACTACAATTTATTATTTCTCACCACTCTACACATTGGTTTTTCTCCTGGTCTCACCTGCGCTCACTCATGCCCCTGAGGGTCAGTGGGTTGGGCCTCTCTCCATGTGATCTTTCATCCCCAAAGTGTTGTGGTTTTGGCTTTTTTTTTTCATTGTGTTGGTGGCAGCATAACAAAAAAGCAAAGCAGAAGCCTGAAGGCTTCTTGAGACTGAGGTAATAACGTCATCACTTCCTCTTCTTTCTCATGGTCAAAACAAGTCACAGAGTCAGTCCAGGTTCAAGGCACAGGGAAACACTCCAATTTTGATAGGAGGAGCTGAAAAGAACTTGGAGCCATTTTTAATTGGCTCCAAGTAATTTTTCATCAACTATACCGAGGCCTGGCCATGATCAGTACCTGCAAATCGCCCATGGTCTCAATGTCATAATCACCCTCCCTGATCACCGCCCGCTACCTTTTCTTCTCAATCCTTCTTACACTACAACTCCAGG
Source organism: Taxidea taxus jeffersonii (assembly GCA_003697995.1). Classification (NCBI taxonomy): domain Eukaryota; kingdom Metazoa; phylum Chordata; class Mammalia; order Carnivora; family Mustelidae; genus Taxidea; species Taxidea taxus. The sequence goes on along the minus strand of ML098104.1, from coordinate 39,288 downwards.
AATCTGTCAACCGCACTGGGACCTCCATTTCGTGGACCCTCCCACCTTCTCACTGTCTACCTACCTGATGCCCTCTCTTCTCTTTACCCAGCTGAAATTATTTTGGTCACACATTAGAAACTTTTGTGGCACTTACGTAAGCAATAATCCTGGTTAAACCCCATTCTTTACTTCCTCTGTGCCTGTACCTGTGTACCTGAACAGAGCTGGGAGAAAAACCACAATGATTCCTCTGCTTTCACCTTAAACTCATAACCACTAGCCTCAGGTGGGATGTTAAACTTGCCCCCAGACCGCATGATAATCTCGAAGTCTATTTATTCTGAGTATCTATTTGAAGCACATAGCATGCTTTCTTCTCTAAAAGCCACCCCTATGCTTAGCTGATGACTTTGCTTCCTGTTTCTCTGAGAGCGTTTCAGCATCTCTGCCCATATATGCTATTTTCTCCTGTTACTAGGGAGGCACACTGTAGGCTCCTAGCTGAGATTAATCTCTCCACCTGTGCATTCCTTCTACCCACTCAAGACCAATCCTTGAGTTAATTCCTCCTTTTCTCTACTCCGTCATTAACTTTCCCCTCTCTACTGGATCCCGCAATTCTGAGCCATTCCAATCATCTTACAAGCACATCAAGATTTCTCTCAAAAAAAAAAATCTCTTTTAACCTCACTTCCCCTCCAACCCTTCGTTCCATTTGCTCAGGGGCTATCTGTACTCTTTGTTTTCCTTTTCTCCATTTCTTCTTGAATCCATTTCAGTCAGGTTTCTCTCCCACCACTGCACTCTGAACTGAAATATTCCAGCTCACCTGCGACCTCCACATTTCCAAGTACTAGAGTCAGTTCTCACGCCTTGTGCTATCTGACCCATCAGCAATAGTCATGGGGGCTCAACTGATCAGTCCTGGAAACCCTTTCTTCACTGGGCTTTCAGGACACCGCACTCCACTCACCCCTTCTTCTTATTTTCCTAACCACCCTTTCTCATCTCCTTTGCCAACTCCTTCTTGTCGTCTGACTTAACTCTGTGGTGGCCCCAGGGCTGTGTTTGAACCTTTTTTCTTTATTTATACTCACTCCCTTGGTGATTGCATCCAGTCTCGTGCCTTTAAATACCATCTATTCTCAGGCACCTGGGTGGCTCAGTAGGTTAAGCCTCTGCCTTTGGCTCAGGTCATGATCTCAGGGTCCTGGGATGGAGCCCCACATCGCATCGGGCTCTCTGCTCGGCGGGGAGCTTGCTTCCCCCTCTCTCTCTGTCTGCCTCTCTCCCTACTTGTGATATCTCTCTCTCTCTCTCTCTGTGTCAAATGAGTAAATGAAATCTTTAAAAATAAATACATAAACAAATACCATCTATTCTCCAACAATTCACAAGTGTTTATCCCCAGATCAAACTTCTTCCCTGAACTCCAAACTTGCACACTCAAGTACATACTTGTATCTCCATGTGGACATCCAATCGGCATCCCAAACTTGACATGTTCAAAACCCAGCCTCCAGTTTCCTAGCATAAATCAGCTCCTTCAATAGTATTCATCATCTGCTAATGGCAACTCTGCCCTTGGGGGTGCTCAGGCCAAATGTCTTGGAGTCATCTTGACTCCTCTCGTTGTCTCACAACCCTGATCCAATCTATCGGTGGATTCTGCTGGCTTTACTTTCAAAATATATCCAGAACACACCACCTTGCACCACATCCCTTCTGACCATGGCTCAACCCACCACTGTGTCTCGCCTGGACTACTGCAGTAGTCTCCTAATTCATCCGTGAGTTTTTTTTTTTTTAAGATTTTATTTATTTATTTAACAGAGAGAGAGATCACAGGTAGACAGAGAGGCAGCAGAGAGAGAGGAGGAAGCAGGCTCCCCACTGAACAGAGAGCCTGATGCGGGACTCGATCCCAGGACCCTGAGATCATGACCTGAGCCGAAGGCAGTGGCTTAACCCACTGAGCCACCCAGGCGCCCCTCATCCGTGAGTTTTAACCTTTGAGCAGCTTCAGATTAGTTTTCAAAGGGCAGCCAAAGTGATCCTGTTAAAACATAAATCATGTCACTCCTGGACTCCAAATCCTGCCATAGTCCTCCGTCTTAAGTAAGTCTTTATACTGCCTACATGATCTGGTCCATCACCACCATCTAGTACTCTCCCTTGCATTCAGCTCACACCCAGACACAAGGACCTCCTCACCACTGCTTGAACAAGCTAGGTCCTCTCCCAGTCCTGGAAGCTTGACCTTACTATTTCCTCACCCTTAGAAGTTACTATCTCAGGCAGCTACATGGCTTCCTCTTTCCTCTTCTTTAGCTTTTTAGTTTTTCTTAAAAACTATTTTCTTAGTTGGACCTTCCCTAGCCACCCTTACCTAAAATGTCAACTCCCAAATCATTTTATCCCACATTTTTTTCTCTTGAACATTTATCACTACCTAACCAACTATATAGTTTTGTTTTTTTTTAAATCTTGTTTGTCCTACTTGCCCACTAGAATGTCAGATCCACAAGGCCAGGGATTATTTATCTGTTGTGTTCATGCTGTATCTCCAGTACCTAGAAGAGCTCCAGTCACGTAATGTAATGTGTGCTCAACAAATATCATTAAATATGTAATTACACTGAATGAATGAATACATTTTATTTGGCCTATGATTGCATCTGCATATTTGCACGTGTGTGCACATCTGCATGTTAACCTCTCTATATGTGCTTATATGTGTGAATACATATGGTCCCCAACTACCAGTGGTTGGATCTATGATTTTTCAGCTTTATGATGGTCTGAAAGCAATATGCATTCAATAGAAACCATAACTGAAATTTTGAATTTGTATCTTCTCCTGGGCTAGAAATATAGGTGACAATCCTCTCTCGTGATGCTGGGTAGCAACAGCTGCCACTCAGCCACACTACTGCAAGGGTAAACAACCCATTCTTATAACCATTCTGTACCCTAGCAACCACTCTGTTTTTCACTTACAGCACAGTTTTCAATAAATTACATGAGATAGTCAACATTGTATTATAAAGTAGGCTATTGTGGGGGCGAGGTGCTGGGTGGCTCAGTCAGTTAAGCATCCAACTCTTGATCTCAGCTCAAGTCTTGGTCTCAGGGCCATGAATTTGAGCCCCGCATGGAGGCTACTTAATAAATAAATATGTGAATAAGTGAATGAATGAATGAATGAATGAATAAATAAATAAATAAGATAGACTTTCTGTTAGGTGATTTTTACCCAACTGTAGGCTCATGTAACTGTTCTGAGCACATTTAAGCTTGGCTAAGCTGAGTTATGGTGTTCAGAGGTTAGGTGTATTTTTTTTTTAAGATTTTATTTATTTACCTGACACACAGAGATCAGAAGTAGGCAGAGAGGCAGGCGTGGGGGGGGGGGGCAGGGAAGCAGGCTCCCCGCTGAGCAGAGAGCCCAATGCAGGGCCCGATCCCAGGACCCTGGGACCATGACCCGAGCCGAAGGCAGCAGCCCAAACGACTGAGCCACCCAGGCGCCCCCAGAGGTTAGGTGTATTAAATGAATTTTTCACCTAGAATATTTTCAACTTGGAGCACCTGGATGGCTCAGTAGATTAAGCGTCCGACTCCTGATTCCGGCTGAGGTCATGATCTCAGGGTTGTGGGATCCAGCCCCATGTCAGGCTGCACACTGTGCATGGAGCCTGCTTAAGATTCTCCATTTCCTACAAATCAAAACCACAATGAGATACCACCTCACACCAGTCAGAATGGCTAAAATGAACAAGTCAGGAAATGACAGATGCTGGCGAGGATGCAGAGAAAGGGGAACCCTCCTACACTGTTGGTGGGAATGCAAGCTGGTGCAACCACTCTGGAAAACAGCATGGAGGTTCCTCAAAAAATTGAAAATAGAGCTACCCTATGACCCAGCAATTGCACTACTGGGTATTTACCCTAAAGATACAAACGTAATGATCCGAAGGGGCACGCGCACCCGAATGTTTATAGCAGCAATGTCCACAATAGCCAAGTTATGGAAAGAATCTAGATGTCCATCAACAGATGAATGGATAAAGAAGAGGTGGTATATATATACAATGAAATACTACGCAGCCATCAAAAGAAATGAAATCTTGAACATTTGTGACGACATGGATGGAACTAGAGAGTATTATGCTTAGCGAAATAAGTCAATCAGAGAAAGACAACTGTCATATGATCTTCCTGATATGAGGAAGTGGAGATGCAACGGGGGTGGGGGTTAAGGGGGTAGGAAAAGAATAAATGAAACAAGATGGGATCAGGAGGGAGACAAACCAAAAGAGACTCTTAATGTCATAAAACAAACTGAGGGGGGTGGGGGGGAGGGGTGTTGGGAGAGGAGGGTGGGGTTACATTATACGTTTAAATAAAAAAAAATTTTAAAAAAAAGATTCTCCATTTCCGGGCACCTGGGTGGCTCAGTGGGTTAAAGCCTCTGCTTTCAGCTCAGGTCATGATCCCAGGGTCCTGGGATCGAGCCCCGCATCAGGCTCTCTGCTCAACAAGAAGTCTGTTTCCTCCTCTCTCTGCCTACTTGTGATCTCTGCCTGTCAAATAAGTAAATGAAATCTTAAAAAAAAAAAGATTCTCCGTTTCTCCCTCACCTTCTTCTCCATCCCCCCTCCCAAAAAAAAGAATGTTTTCAACTTACAATGGGTTTATCTAGATATAAATCCATCACAAGTGGAGGAAGAGCTGTATGTCTGGATCAGCCCAGTTAGTGTGGCAAGGTTAAAATTTGAATAATAATAGCTGGCATTTACTGAGTGTTTATGATGTGTCTAGCTAACCACTTTCCATGCAACAATGCAACAGCTCATTTAATCCTACCCAGGAGGCAGATATAATTTACTGTTTAAGAACATTCTCTGGAACCAAGGCTGCCTGCATTCAAATCCCAGCTCTTCCACATACTAGCTGTATGACTGGACAGGTCACTTAGCCTTTGTGAAATTCGCTTTTCACATCTCTATAATGAGGGTAACAATAGTACCTCTTTCACAAGGTTGTTGTGAGGATTAAGTGAGAAAATACATAGAAAGCACTTAGAACAGTGCCTGGCACACAGTAAGCACTGTATAAACCTTTGCTAATACTCCCAATTTGCACAATTTACAGACTAGTAAAACTGAAGGTCTAAAAGTTTGAATTTGACAACAGTAACAAAAGCATAATAGTTTCCATTTACCGAGTGCTTACGATATGCCATGTAGGCCCTTATTATATAGATAGATACGCACACACATATAAAAATATACACACAGCTAGACTTATATGTATGTGTGTATATACATACATTTTAATAAAAACAAAATAAAAAAGTTAAGAAACTTGAAAATAAGAAAATGGTAGCTATGTAAGGTGGTAGATATGTTAAGTAGCTTGAATGTGTTGAATATTTCACAGCATATATATATATTAAATCATCAAGTTGTACATCTTAAATATATACAATTTTACTTTTTAATATTTTATTTATTTATTTGAGAGAGAGCGAGAGAGAGAGAGAGAGAGAGAGAGAGCGTGTGCATGAGTGGGCGGGGGGGCAGAAGGAGAGGGAGAAGCAGACTCCCCGCTGAGCAGGGAGCCTGATGTGGGGCTCCAACCCAAAACCCCGGGATGATTACCCAAGCCAAAGGCAGACACTTAACTGACTGAGCCACCCAGGCGCCCCAAGTATATACAATTTTAAATTGTCAACTACGCCTCAGTAAATCTGGCATGGGGGAGGAAAGAAACCTGCCCAGGCTGCACAGCTCTAAATGGTCTGTTTGAGGCCAAAGCTGGTACCGCCGAACACCAGCACTAACGTGGGTAGTGTGCTATGTCAGCACGTGCTTGTGCATGTCTTTGTGTGGGATCCGTGTGTAAGGACGTGTGAGTGCACGCGGCTCTCTGGTTCTGTAGTTGTAGGTGTCTGTAAGCCCAGGTCAAAGTGTGAATGTTTTTAGAGATCATTCTGGTAATTCCTCACCTGCTCTTCTCCAGTAAAGCCACCAGAGGGGGCTCAGGAATTTTTTTCTCATCTTGAAGAAGCCAAGAGTATACACTAAAAACAAGCTTCCTTTAAAAAAATGCCAGTTGTTGAAGGGGATCCTATGGTCTATGACTGGCTTTTCATACTCTGAAGACAGAAAGCAGGCAGTCACTCAGACCTTAAATATCTCCACTATCAGGGCCATTTCTGTCTGTTTCCCTTTCCTTCTCCCCCACTCTACTGAGTTCCCTTGGCTGGTTGTTCGGATGTAATTCAACACCCACAAGGCCAGGCTTCTCTCATTTAAACCTTCCAACAAGCTTTGGAGGCAAGAACCGCCTCCAAAAAAGAGAAATTGAGACTCAAAGAAGAGGGTGTCGTGTCTAAGGTCATACTGTCAATAAGGGGCAGAAGAAGAAATCAAACCCAGGTTCCTCTGAATCCAGAGCCTCTCCCTTCCATTACCCCATGCCAATCAGTGGGGCTGCAACTGGAACTGAAGTGGGGACAAACTCCTTATCAGGGCTAAATTCCACAACCAGAATTCTCAAACCTTCACATGCATCAAAATCACCTAAGGTTGTTGTCTAAGAAAAAAACAAGAAACGTGGGACCCCTGGGTGCTTCAGTGGGTTAAGCATCTGCCTTTTGCTGGGGTCATGATCCCAGGGTCCTAGGATTAAGTCCTGCATCAGGCTCCCTGCTCAGCGGGGAGCCTGCTTCTGTCTCTGCCTGCAGCTCCCCCTGCTTGCTCAGTCTCTCTCTCTCTCTCTGACAAATAAATAATTAAAATCTTAAAACACACACACACACACACACACACACACACACACACACAAGAGGCACAGAGAGTCTGAGTCTGCATCAGGCCCAGGAATTTGCCTTTGTAATAAAGAGCCCATGTGACTTCTAGATGCAGGTGGTCTCCTGGTCACACTGGGGAAAACCTAGGTCTCTTACAAGGCCCACTCAGCCTCCCTCGAACACCGCAAGTTCTTGTCCAGCCCAACACAAAAAAGCATCAGAACCGTTCCAAATAACGATGGTGACCATTGATGGAACACCTGCCTCATGCCAGGTACATTCCATTTCGGTTTATGACTTCTTCTGAGTTCATTTTTGTGAAAGATATAAGGTCTGTGTCTAGGTTTGTTTTTTTTTTAATGGGTGTCTAGTTGTTCCAGTACCACTTGTTGAAAAGACTACACTTCTACACTTTCACCATTGAATTGCCTTTGCTCCTTCGTTAAAGAATATTTGACCACATTTGGGTCTATTTCTGAACTATATTCTATTCCTTTAATCTGTCTATCCTTTCATCAACAGCACACTGTCTCGATTACTGAAACTTTATACCAAGTTTTGAAGTCACAGTAGGAGCCTGAGTCATCGAACTTTGTTCGTCTTCAGTATCTTGTTGGCTGTTTTATGCCTTTTGCCTTTTTATACACCCTTTAGAATTGTTTTGTCCTTATCTACAAATAGTTTGCTGTGATTTTGTTCGGGATTCCATTGAATCTATAGATCAAGTTGAGAAGAAATACATCTTAATAATATTGAGTCTCTCAGACTATAAATACGAAATAATCCCTCCATTTATTTAGATTTTTTTATTTCTTTCATCAGAGTTTTGCAGTTGTGCACATAAAGATCTTAGAAGTATCTTACTAGATTTATAGATAAGAATTTTAATTTTGGTGATATTGTAAATGGTATTGATTTTTAATTTTTTAATTTCAATTGTTCAATTCCAACTGGTCTATAGGAAAGCAATAACTTTTATATATTAACCTTGCATCCTATGACTGATCACTTAGTTTCAAGAGGTTTTATTGGTCAGTCCTACACTTGATCTTAGCCAAAAGGCCGAGAAGTGATTATTGGTCAGTCCTTTGGAATATTCTATGTAGATGATCACCTCCTTCGCAAACAAATAAATAAGCACTTTATATACATTATACCATTTAATCCTTAGGATAACTCTGTACATCGGGTCCTGTTAGCCTCCCCATTTTGCATAGGAGGAAACTGAGGCTTAGCTACCTTAATTCAATTGTCCAAGGTCACAAAGCTTGGAAATAAAGGAACAAAAATGTAACCGAGGGGGACGCCTGGGTGGCTCAGTTGGTTAAGCGGCTGCCTTCGGCTCGGGTCATGATCCCAGCGTCCTGGGATCGAGTCCCACATCGGGCTCCTTGCTCGGCAGGGAGCCTGCTTCTCCCTCTGCCTCTGCCTGCCTCTCTGTCTGCCTGTGCTCACTCTCTCTCTCTCTAACAAATAAATAAATAAAGAAATAAAGAAATAAAGAAATAATCTTAAAAAAAAAAATGTTACCGAGGTCTGCTTGTGTACACAGCCTTTGATTCCTTGCACTCCACCACAGTGAGCTACATTAAGTAATTTGCTGGACCAAAAGGTAACAGCTGCATGGGGTAGGGGAGTCGATCTCTGCCCCTGATCCACTGGTGTTATTGGGCAAGTCACCAAATCCAAAAGAGCAAGTCATTTACATCACAGATCTGTAGACCATTGGTCCAGCCTTTTTTTAATTTATTTTTTTTATCTTTTATTTTTTTTTAAAGATTTTATTTATCCATCTGACAGACAGAGATCACGGGTAGGCAGAGAGGCAGAGAGAGAGAGAGAGAGAGAGAGGAGGAAGCAGGCTGTCCGCAGAGCAGAAAGCCCGATGCGGGGCTCGATCCCATGACTCTGGGATCATGACCCGAGCCGAAGGCAGCGGCTTTAACCCACTGAGCCACCCAGGCGCCCCTCCAGCCTTTTTTTTAAATTAAACTTTTTGTTTTATTTTTTTTAAGATTTTATTTATTTATTTGATAGAGATCACAAATAGGCAGAGAGGCAGAGAGAGAGAGAGGAGGAAGCAGGCTGTCCGCAGAGCAGAGAGTCAGATGCGGGGCTCGATCCCACAACCCTGGGATCATGACCCAAGCTGAAGGCAGTGGCTTTAACCCACTGAGCCACCCAGGTGCCCCTAAACTTTTTGTTTTAGAACGGAATTTAAATAGACATGTCCCCAGTGAATATATAGAAGTGGGCAGTAAGCCTGAAAAGATGCTCGACATCATTAGTCATTGGAGAAATGCAAATCAAGATCACAAAGAAATGATACTTCAATACACAAGGATGGCTATAATTAAGAGGTAAAAATCACAAGTTTTGATAAAAATGTACAGAAATTGGAACACTTATATGTTGCTGGTGCAATTGTCAAAGGGTGCCACTACTTTAGAAAACATTTTGACAGATTGACTCACGCCCCTACTATGACTTCAAAAGTTACTATAAAGCTACAGTAATCAAGAAAACTTAAACATACAGTTGCCACATAACTCAGCAGTTCCACTGCTAAGTATATTCTTTAGAAAACTGAAAACACATGTTCATATAAATTCTAGCATAGAATTATTGATAGAAGCATTATTTATAATAGCCCCAAACTGGAAACAATCCAAATATCTATCAAATGATAAACAAAATGTGGCCCATTAATACAATGGAATATTACTCAGCAATAAAAAGAATAAAGTACTCATACATGCTTCAACATACATGAACCTTGGAAACATCCTGCTAAAAGAAGTCATTCATATAAGACCATGTATTATATGATTCCATCTATATGAAATAACCAGAATTGGAAAATCTATAAAGGATATTAGTATACTATATATTTATATTATGTATATATTTTTATATATGCTATGTAAGTGATTGTTTCAGGCTAGGGAGGATGGGGGAAGTAAGGAGTAACTGCTAACAAGTTCAGATTTCCTTTTTAGGGTGACAGGACTTCTGGAATATGACAGCAGTGATGGTGGCACAGCATTAGGAAAATACTAAAAACTATGGAATTGTACACTTTAAACACTTCACATTGGTGAGTTTTATGATATGTGAATCATATATCAAAAAATAATCTGATCCTTTAAAAATAGAACTACTGGGGGGGCGCCTGGGTGGCTCACTGGGTTAAAGCCTCTGCCTTCGGCTCAGGTCTTGACCCCAGGATCCTGGGATTGAGCCCCCAGTCAGGCTCTCTGCTCAGCGGGGAGCCTGCTTCCCTTCCTCTCTCTCTGCCTGCCTCTCTGCCTACTTGTGATTTCTGTCTGTCAAATAAATAAATAAAATCTTAAAAAAAAAATAGAACTACCGGGGCACCTAGGTGAGTGCACCTACCGGGGCACTCAGTCAGTTAAGTATCTGACTCTTAGTTTCAGTTCAGGTCATGATCTCATGGGTTATGGAACTGAGCCCCACACGGGGCTCTGTGCTCAGTAGGGAGTCTGCTTGGAGATTCTCTCCTTCTGCTCCTTCCCCCATGCTCTCTCCCTCCACCCTCCCCCCGTCTCAATTAAATAAACAATAAATCTTTTAAAAAATATATAACTACCATATAACATAGAAATCCCACTTCTGGGTATATATATGGCCCAAAGAATTTAAAGCAGAGTCTCAAAGAGATATCTGTGTACTCCTATTGATAACAGCACCATTCACAATAGCCAAAGAAATGGAAGCAAACTAAATGTCCATTGACAGATAAACAGGTCAACAAAATATGGAATATCCATACAGTGGAATATTATTCAGCCTTAAAAATAGAAGTAAATCCTGTCACATGCTACAAAATGGGTAAGTCTTAAGGACATTACATTCAATGAAATAAACCAGTCACAAAAGGACAATATTGTAAAATGCCATTTATATGAAGTATGTGAAATAGTCAAATTCAGAGATCTAGAAAATAAAATGTTAGTCAGGGGCTAGGGAGAGGGGGCATAAGAGAATTGTCATTTAATGGGTATAGATTCAGTCTTACAAGATAAATTAGTTCTGAAGATCTGTTTCACAACAACATAAATATAATTAACACCACTATACTGTATACTTAAAAATGGTTAAGATGGTACATTTTATAAAGTTTTTTTTCTAAAAAAGAAGCCTATAAATGCTCAGAAAAATATTTAATTTAAATGGTATGAAAAATTACCAATCCTTCGTATTTCCAATTCAATTTCCAAAGGAAAATCAAGGTTTTCACATATTAAAACTATCATCCCAACTGAGGTTTTTATTTCAAACTTAGAGAATTGCCCACATTTATCCCTGGTGTGGCATTCATAGTAAGAAGATATTCTATTGAAAATCTTGCAGGAAACAGTATTCTTTGACTACTTTAGCACAATTCAATGAGATGTGGAAATGTAAGGAAAAAATTGAATACTATACTATTAAAATTCATTCTACAAAAAACAAGAAAAAATCTAAACCCAAACTATATTTTTAAAAAAGAAGAAAAAGAAAATTTATTTTAAAAAACAATGTTTGGAGAAGGGAAGATGCCAGCAGAGTAGGAGGACCTTACCTTGCCTTGTCTCACGAATACAACTAGACTACCATCAAATCATCCTACATACCTCAGAAATCAGTCTGAAGACTGGCAGAACAAACTTCACAACCAAAGAGAAAAGGCCAGATAGAAGAAGGTAGGAAGTATGGAGACACGGCTTCGGGATAGAAACAAATCATGGCTAATAAGGTGGAGAGAGAACCACGGTCACAGAGAAAGATGACAGACAGACTAGCACACAGGGGAGGGTGGGAAAGACAAATCCTCATAGCAACTGGCTTGGAAAGCAAGAGGGCCTGAATTTCATGAGTTCTTACAAACAGCCGGGCTTAAAGCCTGGAGTTTTAAAGGTCAGCATGCTTGGCTCTGGGAGAGCTCAAAGGGCATTGGGGCTGCTCTTGGAGAAAACACAGGGCAAACAGGGTGCAAGCAGTGATCTTAAGAGCAGTTGGGGCACACAGTGGGGAGGTTAGTTGCGCATCTCAGAGTGTGTCCCAAAGAGGCAGCATTCATGGAGAGACCCCAGGAATAAAGGAACTGGCAGAAGCCATTTCCCTCCCCTGTGTCTCAGCATAAGCACAGGGCCACCTGCAGGAACCAGTGCACCACCAACGCTCTCTACCTAACTTGCTTACACCAAGCCCTGGCCCCTATGCTCCAGAAGAACCATCCATCTCAGTACACTTGCCTCAGTCCCAGCATGGCTGGCCCCTCACTCAGAAGACCAGCACAAACCCCTGCCTACACTGCATCTCCCAACAGGAGTTTTGTAAGCCACGGTTCAAGTAGCAGTAGCGGTCACTACCTCCCACTTACTATGTTGTGTCTCATTTAACAAGCAGACCAGAGTACACCTAGGTAAAACATCCCACATTCAGGCCAGGAACCAAACCCTGCCACAACCAGCAAAGAAATCCTCTACAGATGACTGGCCTGATATATAAAGTGGCAAGGACACAACAGCAGAGTGCACACAGCACACACCGGAGGCATGCCTAAAAGCAAGAGGCCCTGGGGAGCAGGGTACACTACACAGCAGGGCACTATACCATCTCTTCTTCATAAGGCAGTTACCCTTAAGAATAGATGTAGCTGAATTTCCTAAAACACAGAAACAGGCACAAAGTCTTAGAAAAAATGACAAGACAGAGGAATTTGTCCCAAATGAAAGAACAGGACAGGACCACAGCCAGAGATCTAAGCAAAACAGATATAAGTAAAATACCTGATGGAGAATTTAAAGTAATGATCATAAAGATATTCCTGGACTTGAGAAAAGAGTGAAGGACATCCCCGAGACCATTAATACAGAAATAAGACTAACAAAGCAGAAGTAAAGGGCTTAATAAATGAAATGAGAAACACACTTGGTAGAACAAACAGCAGGCTGGAAGAACAGGAATGAATTAATGCCTTAGAAGACAGAGTAATAGAAAGTAATCAAGTGGAGGGAGGAGTCAAGAAGGCGGAGCAGTAGCAGCTGAGACGACATCAGGCAGCAGGGGATCAGCTAGATAGCCTATCACGCCATTCCGAACACCTACGAATCCAACAGGAGATCGAAGAGAAGAAGAACAATTCTAGAAACAGCAAATCGACCACTTTCTGAAAGGTAGGACCCGCGGAGAAGTGAATCCAACGCGACGGGAAGATAGACCACGGGGGGAGGGGCCGGCTCCCGGCAAGCAGCAGAACAACGGAGCACAAGATCAGGACTTTTAAAAGTCTGCTCCACGGAGGGACATCGCTCCAGAGGCCAAACTGGGGTGAAGACCTTGCGGGGAGAGTGTGGACTCAGGTCCCGCTGGGTCACAGAAGGATCGGGGGTGTCTGAGTGTCGCAGAGCTCGCAGGTATGAGAGCGGGGAAGCCGCTGCAGAGACAGAGCCGAGGTTTCCTAGTGGTCGGTGACACGGGCCGGTGCTCTGTGGTGCGGGCCGGTGCTCTGTGCGAGGGGTCCCCACAAGATCCGGGGAGACTCCGACCCGGGAGAGCTCAGGGATCTACGGGGTTCGGAGACTCCAGGTGGGACTCTGCCAGAGACAGAGACGCTTGGTCACAGGCTGGGTGAGCTCGGAGCTCCCAGAGGCCAGTGACACGGGACTGATGACGCACGATTTTCTCCGGGCGCGGCTGGAGGCTGGGG
>ML098104.1:8172-20771 GCA_003697995.1 Taxidea taxus jeffersonii | reverse complement strand
GAGCGTATTACACTTAGCGAAATAAGTCAACTGGAGAAAGACAACTATCACATGATCTCCCTGATATGAGGAAGTGGAGATGCAACGGGGGTGGGAGTTAAGGTGGTAGGAAAAGAAAAAATGAAACAAGATGGGATCAGGAGGGAGGCAAACCAAAAGAGACTCTTAATGTCATAAAACAAACTGAGGGGAGTGGGGGGGAGAGGGGTTGGGAGAGGGTGGTGGGGTTACATCATATGTTTAAATAAAGCTTAAATAAAAAAAAAGAAAGTAATCAAGTGAACAAAAGAGAAAAAAGAATTATATAAAATGAGAATAGACTTATGGAACTCACTGACTCCATCAAACATAATAACATTTGTATTATAGGAGTCTCAGAAGAAAAAGAGAGAAAAGGGCACAGAAAATTTATTTGAAGAAATAATAGCTGAAAAACCTCCCTAATCTGGGGAAAGAAACAGATATCCAGATCCAGGAGGCAGAGAGAATCCCCAACAAAATCAATGAAAACAGATATACACCAAGACATATTGTAATTAGCCTTGGAAAATAAAATGATAAACTAAAAAAATCTTAAGAGCAGAAAGACAAAAGAAGCAATTAACTTACAAGGGGAAAGCTATAAGGCTAGCAGAAGATTTTTCAACAAAAACCTTATTTGCCAGAAAAGAGTGGCATAATATATTCAAAGGGCTGAATGGGAAAAACCTGCAGCCAAGAATACTTTATCCAGCAAGACTATCATTCAGAAGAGAAGGAGAGATGAAGAGTTTCCCAGACAAAAACTAAAGGAGGTCATGGCCACTAAACCACCACTGCAAGAAGTATTAAAAGGAACTCCTTGAGTGGAAAGGAAAGACCAAAAATGACAGTATGAAGGTAGAAAACATGAAAGTGGTAAAAAAGAACATATCTGTGAAAAATTGTTCAAGGAATTCACAAAATAAAAGGATGTAAATATGACACCATATACCTAAAAGGTGGGGAGGAGAGAGTAAAAAATGTGTTCAAACATAAATGACCATCAACTTAATATAGACTGTTACATGCAGAAGAGGCTATATACACACCTAATGATAACCACAAATCAAAACGATTAACAAATATGCAAAGAATAAAAAGAAAGAAATACAAATACATTATCAAAGAAAACCAGCAAACCTTGAAAGAGAGAAAGACAAGAAAAGATCAGAGAAAATCTTCATGTAAAACAACCACAAAACAAGTAATAAAATGGTGACAAATACATAACTACCAATAATAACTTTGAGTGTAAATGGACTAAATGCTCCAATAAAAAGACACAGAGTGTCAGAATGGATTAAAAAAAATTAGAACCACCTTTATGCTGCCTATAAGAGACTCATTTTAAATCTAAAGATACTTGCAGATTGAAAGTGAGGGGATAGAGAAACATTTATAATGAAAATGGATGCCAAAGAAAGTCAGAGTAGCAATACTTAATATTGGACAAAGAGACTTTAAAACAGAGACTGTAACTATAACTATGATACTATATAATCATAAAAGGGAATCCTGAATTCATGCACCCAACTTGGGAGCACTCAAATACATAAAACAATTAATAACAAACATAAAAGATCAATAATGACACAATAATAGTAGGGGACTTTAACCACCCCCGTTGCATCGATGGACAGATCATCTCAACAGAAAATCAACAAGGAAACAATGGCTTTGAATGACACACTGGACCAGATAAATTTAACAGGTATATTCAGGACATTTCATCCTAAAACAACAGAATACACTTTCTTTTCAAGTGTACATTGAACATTCTCCAGATAATATCACATATTAGGCCACAAGACAAATTCAAAAAGATTGAAGTCATACCATACATCTTTCCTGACAACAGTGCTATGAAACTAGAAGTCAACCACAAGAAAAAATCTCGAAAGAAAACAAACACATGGAGGTTAAATAAAATGTTACTAAACAATAAATAGGTCAACAAGGAAAAAAAAAGAAATTTTTAAAAGTACATGGAAACAAATACAAATGAAAGTACAATGGTTCAAATCCTTTGGGATGTAGAAAAATCAGTTCTAAGAGGGAAGTTTATAGCAAGAAAGGCCTAACTCAAGAAGCAAGAAAAATCTCAAATAAACAGCCTAACCTCACACCTAAAGGAGTTAGAAGAATAACAAACAAAACCTAAAACCAGAAGGAAATAATAAAAATCAAAACACACAAAAAAAAATGAAATAGAAACTAAAAGAAAACAAAAAAACACAATAGAACAGATCAATGAAACCAGGAGCTGGTTCTTTGAAAAAAATCAATTAAAGAGATAAATCTCTAGCCAGGCTTATCAAGAAAGAAGAGAAAGGACCCAAATAAATAAGATCACAAAGGAGAGAGGAGAAATAACAACCAAAACCACTGAAATACAAATAATTAAAAAATATTATGAAAAACTATATACCAACAAACTGGACAACCAAGAAGAAATGGATAAATTCCTAGAAACATATGACCTATCAAAACTGAAACAAGAGAAATAGAATATTTGAACAGAACAATTACCAGCAAAGAAATTGAATCAGTAATCAAAAAACTCCCAACAAACAAAGTCTAGGACCACAGGCAAATTCTACCAAAGATTTAAAGAACAGTTAATACCACTTGTTCTTAAACTATTCCAAAAAACAGAAAAGGAAGAAAAACTTCCAGATTCATTCTTTGAGGCTAGGATTACCTTCATGCCAAAACCAGATAAGGACATCACTAAAAAAGAACTACAGGCCAGTATCTCTGACGAATATAGATGCAAAAAATCCTCAACAAAATACAAGAAAACAAATCCAACAATACATTAAAAAAATCATTTACCACAATCAAGTGGGATTGATTCCTGTGTTGCAAGAATGGGTCAATATTTGCAAATCAATCAATGTGATACATCGCATCAGCAAGAGAAAGAATAAGAACCAGGGTGCCTAGATGGCTCAATTGGTTAAGCATCTGACTCTTGATTTCAGCTCAGGTCATGATCTCAGGGTTGTGAAATTGAGCCCCGTGTTGGGCTCCAGGCTCAGCAAGGAGTCTCCTTGAGATTCTCTCCCTCTCCGTCTACCACTCACCCTGCTCGCATATTCTCTCTCTCTCAAATAAATAAATCTTTTAAAAAACTATAAATAAATATAAATATATATATATAAATAAATAAAAATTTAAAAACTATAAATAAAAAGAATAAGAACCATATGATCATTTCAACAGATGAAGAAAAAGCATTTGACAAAGTATAACATCCATTCATGATAAAAACCCTCAACAAAGTAAGGTTAGAGGGAACATACCTCAACATAATAAAGCCCACATATGAATAACCCACAGCCAACAGCATCCTCAATGGGGAAAAACTGAGAGCCTTTCCCCTAAAGGTCAGGAACAAGACAAGGATGTCCAGGCTCACCACTTCTATTTAACATAGTACTGGAAGTTCCAGCCACAGCAATCAGAAAACAAAAAGAAATAAAATGCATCCAAATCAGTAAGGAAGAAGTAAAACTTTCACTGTTTGCAGATGACATGATACTATTTGTAGAAATCCCTAAAGACTCCACCAAAAAACTATAAGAACTGATAAATGAACTCAGTAAAGTCAGAGGACACAGAAATCAATCTACAGAAATCTGCTGCATTTCTATACACCACTAATGAAGCAGAAGAAAGAGAAATTAAGAAAATAATCTCATTTACAATTGCACCAAAAATAATAAGATACCTAGAGACAAACCTAACCAAAGAGGTAAAACACCTGTATTCTGAAAACTATAAAACAGTGATGGAAAAAATTGAAGATGACACAAAGAAATGGAAAGATATTCCATGCTCATGAATTGGAGGAACAACTATTGTTAAAATGTCTGTACAACCCAAAACAATCTACACATTTGTACGAGTCCTATCAAAATGCCAACAGCGTTTTTCACAGAACTAGAACAAACAATCCTAAAATTTGTATGGAGCTGCAAAAGACCCCACATAGCCAGAGTAATCTTAAAAAAGAAAAACAAAGCTGGAGACATCACAATTCTGGAATTCAAGTTATATTACCAAGGTGTACTAATCAAAACAATATGGTTCTGGCACCAAAACAGACATACAAATCAATGGAACAGGATAGAAAATCCAGAAATAAACCCACAATTATATGGTGAGTTAATCTTTGATAAAGCAGGAAAGAATATCCAGTGGGAAAAAGACAGTCCCTTCAACAAACGGTGTGGGGAAAACTGGACAGCAACAAGCAAAAGAATGAAAGTGGCCCACTTTCTTACACCATACACAAAAATAAACTCAAAATGGATTAAAGACCTAAATGTAAGACCCGAAACTATACACATTCTGGAAGAAAGAACAGGCACTAATTTCTGACATTGGCTGTAGGAACCTATTTCTAAATGTGTCTCCTGAGGTAGGGAAACAAAAGCAAAAATAAACGATTGGGACTACATCAAAATAAAAAGCTACTGCACAGCAAAAGCAAACTGTCAATAAAACTAAAGGGCAACCTACAGAATGGGAGAAGATATTTGTATCCCAGGGTCTTGGGATAGAACTGAGTCAGGCTCCTTGCTCAGCGGGGAGCCTGCTTCTCTCTCTGCCTGCTGCTCCCCCTGCTTGGACTCCCTCTCTCTCTCTCTTTCTTTCTCTCTCTGACAAATAAATAAAATCTTAAAAAAAAAAAAGAAAGAAAGAAAACTGCAGACCAGCATCCCTTATAAATATATGCAATGTCCTCAACAAAATACCAGAATACCAAAATCCAGCACACATAAAAAGGATTTTACACCAAGTGGGGTTTGTCCCAGGAATGCAAGGTTGGGTCAACATATGAAAATCAATCAATATAATAGATCACATCAATAAAGGGAAAAACACATGATAATCTTGATAGATACAAAGACAAATTTTGAGAAAACATAAAATGCTTTCATGATAAAAACTCTCCACAAACTAATAAAATAAAAACTTCCTCAAACTGATAAAGGACATCTATGAATAAGCCACAGCTAACCTCATACTCAAGGGTGAAAGACCAAATGCTTTCCACTTCAGATCAGGAACAGGACAAGGATATCTGCTCTTGCCATATTGTATTGAAAGTTCTTCCAGGGTAAGTGGACAAGAAAAGAAGAGAAAAAGCATCCAGATTGAAAAGGAAGAAGTAAGACTATCTCTACTCACTGATGACATAATCTTATAAAAGATGGTAAGAAAACACCCACCTCCACCAAAAAAAGTTGTTAAAGCCAATAAATGAGTTCAGGAAGTGTACAAGATACATGATTGATATACAAAAATTAGTTGTCTTTTAAAAACAAAATAAAAATAGTTGTCTTTCTATACATTAGCAATGTATACCCAAAAATTAAATTAAGAAAATAATTCTATTTACAATAGTATCAAAAAGAATAAAACATTTAGGAATACATTTAACAAAATAAGTGCAAGGCTTATACATTGAAAACTATAAAACTCTGTTGAAAGAAATTATAGGAGACCTAAATAAATGGAAACATATCCCATTGCCCATGAATTGGATGACTTATTATTATTAAGATGGTAATACTCCCAAAAATGATCTACAGAGTCAACCAAATCCCTGTCAAAATTCCAGGTGTCTCTTTTGAAGAAATGAACAAGTGGTTCATAACATTCTTATGGAAATACAAGGCATCCCAAATAGCCAAAACAGTGTTGAAAACGCACAAAGGGGTGCCTGGGTGGCTCAGTTGGTTAAGCTTCTGACTCTTGGTTTCAGCTCAGGTCATGATCTCATGGGTTGTGAGATCAAGTCCCATTTTGGATTCTACACTCAGTGGGGAGTCTGCTTGAAGATTCTCTCCTTCTGCCCCTCCCCCACTCATTCTCTCACTCTCTCAAATAAATAAATAAGCCTTTATAAAAAGAAGAACAAAGTTGGAAGACTCACACTTCCCAATCTTAAAATTTATTACAAAGCTACAGTAATGAAGACTATGTGGTGTTGGCATAAGGATAAACATACAGATCAATGAAATAGACTAGGGAGTCTAGAAATAAAGTCATATATCTATGATTGATTTTCAGCAAGGGTGCCAAGTCCATTCAATGGGAAAAAAATAGTCTTTTCAACAAAAGGTGTTGGAGCAACTGGATATCAACATGCAAAAAAAAAAATGTATTTGGGCCTCTAATTCATACCATACAAAAAAAATTAACCCTCAATGAACTAAGTATCTAACTTTTATTTTTTTTAGATTTTATTTATTTATTTGACGAGAGAGAGAGACAGCGAGAGAAGGAACACAACCAGGGTGAGTGGGAGAGGGACAAGCAGGCTCCCCAGAGAGCAGGGAGCCTGACACAGGGCTCGAACCAAGGATCCTGGATCATGACCTGAGCTGAAGGCAGACCCTTAACCAACTGAGTCACCCAGGTACCCCTAAAGATCTGCATTTTAAAGCCAAATCTATAAAACTCTTAGAAGGAAACATGGGCATAAATCTTCAGGGTTTGGATTAGGTAACTTTTTTAAAACATGGCATCCAAAGCATAAACAACAAAAGAAAAATTAAGTAAAGTGGACCTCATCAAAATTAGAAACTTCTGTATGTCTACGAACAGTATAAAGAAAGTGAAAAGACAACCCACAGAATAAGAAAAAATATTTGTATATCATATATCTGATTGAAGAAAAACTTATATAGACTATATAAACAACACTCACAACTCAACAATAAAAAGACTAAAAATCTAATTAAAAACGGGCAAATGAGGGTGCCTGGGTGGCTCAGTGTGTTAAAGCCTCTGCCTTCGGCTTAGGTCATGATCCCAGGGTCTTGGGATCGAGCCCCACATCGGGCTCTCTGCTCCACAGGGAGCCTGCTTCCTCCTCTCAATCTCTCTGCCTGCCTCTCTGCCTACTTGTGATCTCTGTCTGTCAAATAAATAAATAAAATCTTTGGGGAAAAAAACGGGGAAAGGATTTGAACTGAAGATCTATAAAAAACCAATTAATATAAGAAAAGATGCTCAACATCATTAATTATTAAGAAAATGCCAGTGAAGAGCACACCAAGATACCATTTCATATTTGCCATAATGGCTATGGTTAAAGAAAAAGAAAACAGAAAATAACAAGTGGTAACAAGGATGTGAAGAAATTGACATTCCTAGTAGAATATAGTATGGTATAACTGCTTTGGAAAAAAATGTGACAGTTCCCCAAAAAGTTAAACATAAAGTTGCTATACAAGCTAGCAATCCTATTTCTATATATATGTATACTCAAGAGAGTAGAAAACATGTGTTCACAGAAAACTTGTACACAAACGATCATAACAGCATAATTCATCACAGCCAAATGTACCAAAAACTCACATACTCATCAACTTATGAATGGATAAACAAAATGCAATCTATCCATAAAATTCTATTCAGCCATAGAAATAATGAAGTACTGATACATGTTCCCACCTGTGTGAACCTTGAAAGCATCATGCTGGGGCATCGAGGTGGCTCAGTCAGTTAAGGGTCCAGCTTGATTTCAGCTCAGGTCATGAACTCAGGGTCATGAGATATAGCTCTGCATTGGGCTCTGCACTCAGTGGGGAATCTGCTTGATATCCTCTCTCTCCCTCTCCCCTACCCCTCCTCCCACTCACACGCATGCACACTCTTTCTCTCGCTCTCTCTAATAAATAAATGAATCTTTAAAACAAAAAGAAAGCATTGTGCTAAGTGAAAGAAGTCAAACATGTAAGCACATATGAAATGTCCCGAATAGCAAGTCCATACAACAGAAAACAGATTAGGAAAGAGAGGCACAGTTTACTTGCTTACGGTCACAGGGCTACAAAAGCAGCAAATTCAAGATCCGAAATCACATCCTTCTGATTGAGTGGCTCCTAACAACTCTTCTGTCTTCATATATTCATCATTCAGCCAACAGGTATTGATGATGTACCTAAAACATGCTAAACACCAAATCATGAATCAGACACAACAAACCATACCTTCCAGGAGGTCACAGCAGAATATGGAAGACAGATGTGAAAACAAAAAGTTTAAATGTCCACTCAAGACTGAAATGAGGACAATTATAGCATTATCTCAGAGAAGAGAAGATTGGTTGTGTTAGTTTGAGTCTTCTGAGGCCAAGACAAGGATTAAGGGAGCAAGGATTATATTAAAGGAAATGTCTATGTGAGAGAAAACAGAAAGGAAGCCAGATAAACACTGGGAGAGTCATCAGACCATGATGCAAGTCTGACATGAAGAAAAGAGGGAGAAAATATTGGGTGGTAGCACCCCAGACTGCCATACAGCCTAAGGGAAGTCACAAAGCTGTTGTTGGGGATTCCTTAAACCAAAGTCACAATCAAAGAAGAGCCACATCTCCCAGGAACAAGTCAGCCTTAGTCATCCTCCTGTCTTCAATCATTCACCAGGAGTGCCCCAGGAAAAACATGGCCTCGATGCAAACCTGAAGATGGACTTCACAGCAGAGCAGCTGGGATTCTTGGTCAATTATGCTCCCTGTAGTTGGAGATCCTCAAGTTGCTGTCCTTATTGTCACCAAAAGGGTTAAGTTTCAGGGAAAGCTTTTTCTGGCGTTGGTAATTTATAAACTTAGGTTCTAAGATTATACCCTATTTATGGATAGAGACAGGACAAGGAAGAAAAGCAAGCACTGTGTAGAAAAGGAGACTGGATTGGTTCTTGCAAAGACTTATGCTAGCTATAGGACTTAGCCCTTGGACATTCAACAGAGTTTTTCTTGTTCTAGTTATGTCCCCAGTGCCTTAGGCTTATAATCTAGTATTTACTAAATATGCTACAAAACAAAATATAACTAGATTATCATTGAATGTCGCTTTGCTCACTGTAATTCAGCTCATCATTTAACACATGGAAAACTTCATGAATTAATATTCGGTCATTCCAGGCAGAGTACTCCTAAAGATTTGTGAGTTCATTTACATGTTTATCTGCTCTTTTCTCCTTGAGAGTAGGACTGTTCTTCCGCATGATGATTAGAATGAATTGGATATTTTGAACTCATCCATCAGATTTGGAAATGATTGGCGAAGGTGTTTAACAGTTAATTGAACATTTCTACTGTGAACTTCCATTTTTCTTAAGTACAGAAATAGCACAGCAGGGCCATGGACAAATAAAGAATGTCATACGAACACCTTTCTGTATCTGTCTTGGTCTCTGTGATACTCCCGCTTCCTCGCAAACTCCTATGCACACAGTAGGGCACTCAATGAACATTTCATGATTTCATTTTCTATGAATTTGTAAAAATTTAAGTATATGGGAACAAGTGTATCTTTGTTACATGTGGCTACTGAGAAATTTAAGGTGATTTTATAATAAGTTTGAAAATTTGACTGTTACCAATTCATGCAGGTAGAGTATTTGGTGTTCAGGTCCTATCCAAATGTATCATCAGACACCTATATTACATCTTCTATCCCCTTCCCCTCTTCTTTCCAAACCCTCACCTTACAGCTGCCTAGAAGTTATAATAATATGTGGGATCCAGTCTTAAAGCCTAAAACACAGTTACTTTCTTTAAGCAAGAATAGAGAAAATAATCTTTTATTGTGGAACTCTTTCAACCATGAAAAATAATTCTCTATATTCTTACTCAGAAAGTGTGGCCATCATTCATCTTTAATCTTTCCAGAATTGGTGCCAACCAAGAGGCATTCATATTTCCTCTGATTTATGCCAACCAAGAGGCATTATATTTGTTCCAATTTATAAATAAATGTTTTAATGAAACTATTTGTTGAGAGTTGCTTATATGCATATTAATTTAGTGCCCATAACCAAATTATAATTGCACCATCACTTGAAAAAAACTGCTATTCAAAGCATACAATACACTGGCCATTTGTCTTTCTTCAACACTTCCATTCTGGCAGTGTATGCTTCTCTTTGCATTATCCATTTATTTGATTGGCCTTTTCTTCTTATTTCCAGATATTATTTACCTGGAGAAGTCTCAATGCAACAGGAAATAGGTATTTGTTAGTCTGGGTGCACCAAGAAGGAGAAGATACCAAGAGGGATTTATTGGAGAAAACGCACATGAGGGGAAATATACCATGTGTATGGAGAGAGCCAGAAGAGGTTCCAGAGGTGTCAGACAGTAATATACATCTAACTCTGTGGAGGAGAGAGGGAAGGAAGGAAGGATGGGTATGAAAAGTCTTCCACTGCAGTACAGTTCTAAGAAAATTTCAACAAGACCAATGGAAAGTTCTTGAGCCAAAACCACCCTTTAAAGGAGTTCTGTATTTCCCAAAAGTGGGTCTGTTCAGTATCCTTGATATACTCAGTCACTGGCTGGGAGCAGCCCATGGGAAAATTGGTCTCATGCAAATACAGTGGAGGATTACAGAGCTCGGCAACTGAGATCATCATTCAACCAGGCTCCTTGAAGTCAGAGATCTGAGAGGTGCCTTTCATGGCCACCACATTTCTCATAAAAGAAAATAATGTTCTGCCTCTCACTTCACACTCCTCACTAAATAGGAAGCAAAGTCTCCTTTAGGGCAGAGGTGACTTTCCCCAGGCCAGAAACTCACTGATTCATTCAGATCATACTTTAGGGATGCAATTAAGCCCATAGTTTACACAGAGTTGCATTCAAATCCCACCTCCCCCAGTTGGTGGTTGCATGAATTTAAGTAACTCACTTAAAACTGAAGAAGTCTTAAAAACACACCAAAAAACCTGAAATCTCAACTGTTTCATCTGCTACATGGAGATAATGATGGTCTCGTTTACCAAACTGGGACTATTGAATTAAGCTCCCAGGTCCCATGAGTGAAGGTATGGCTTGGCTTAAAAAGTTTTCCTTTTTAAGAAAGAGAGAGAGAGATCATGGGGGCGTGCATGAATGGGATGGGGGTGGGCGAACAGTCGGAGAGAAGGAATCCCAAGCAGACTGCATTGAGCACAGAGCCTGACACAGGGCTCAGTCTCATGACCCTGAGAGCATGAACTGAACTGAAATCAAGAGTCGGACTCTCAACTGACTGAGCCATCCAGACACCCTTTGGCTCCTAGTTTTTTAGCACAATGCTCCTTCCTCTTCCACAGTCACTTGATGCAAAGTCTAAAGAGAGGAGTTTCTATTTGTCATCTCTTTGCCCAAGAAGAATGGCTTTTTCCCCCTTGACCTCAGCTATTATTTATTTTTAAACAGTACCTTCCCTGCTAGGATCAGTAACCCCAACCTCAGATTCAGAGAACCACACCTTCCCTTTATCTAAACATGTAGTTCCCATGGAAATCACCACAGTCTAACATTAATCCCACGTGGTTGTACACTTTAGCCAAACTGGATCAATCAGAATCCTTCCTGAAAACTTTTAAAACCAGAGCTGAGGAGCAAATCAGTCAAAATCATAAGATATAATTGTCTAGCACACTCTCAACAGCCATGGTTTCTGTCAGGAGAAGAAAGTCAGTGTGCACAACCAGAGAGGATGAGTCTGGCCATATACTTCTCTAGATTAATGACAGAGAATCTCATCTGTACTCAATTCTCTGGATCAAGTTATTCCTATGGATGTGTTGTTCAAACTGTTCCATGGATTCTGATATCCATTTTTACCTAACGGACTTTGAATTAGTTTGCTACACACAATTAAGTGTTCTAACAAAAATAACTAAGATCCAATCGCTGGCTCCCTTGACTGGCCCACGTTCTTTCCCAAGTAAGAAACTACCAGCCAGTGAACTTCCCTCAAAAGAAACAAGTATGCACCTGAAACTATATAACATTCGATGTCAACTAGACTTTAATAATAAAATTTTTTAAAAAAGAAACAAATATGGACTTGGTTCTTCTGTTATGGCCTTTTCCTTCTGCCAAAGAGTCTATTAATTAAAAACATAAACTTTGGAATCTTACAGACTTGGGTTTGAGTCCCAGTTCTTCTATTTATTGGCTATATGATCCTAGGCAAGTTAATTAAACCATCAGAGCCCCAATTATCTCATCTCTAAAGTGGAAATAACAGTTACCTCCATGTGTTGTTGTGACTATTCCTTGAGTCAGTGCACACAAAGCTCTTTACATAGTGCCTACAACAAACCAAGACTTCGTGGGCAAATGAAAAGAAGTACTTGTACTTCCATGTGCTTGGGAAGAAATAAAACAACAGCTGGTCACCTTTAAGCACAGTGGAAAGCTTCAGAGTTGGCTTCTATCTTTCCCACAGGAGGCCTCCAATGGGAAGATCAAGGCAAATCAAGGATGCGGTCTACGAGGCTCTCAACCTTCCACTCCATAATCAAAGTAATCTAGGTACAACTGGACGACCAGAGAGAAAGACTCACTTTGTCCACTAACGACCTGCTAGCTTTCCCCCACCTTGGTCTCCTGAGGTCAACTGAGCTATTTAGACCCATATTGATAAAATGAACATAAACTAACAGACACAGTTAATGAGGAAAAGTTCTTTCAGAAGATTATTAGCCAATAACTGAAGAAGGGATGATAGAAATTTAAAAAAAAACACATCATTTTCCTGGCCATGATGAAATAATAAATT
>ML098103.1:15839-37711 GCA_003697995.1 Taxidea taxus jeffersonii | reverse complement strand
AGAGCTGGTTTGGTGTTTACAAATTCTTTCAGTTTTTGTTTGTCCTGAAAGCTTTTAATCTCTCCTTCTATTTTCTATGATAACCTAGCTGGATAAAGTATTCTTGGCTGCGTGTTTTTCTCCTTTAGTGCTCTGAATATATCATGCCAGTTCTTTCTGGTCTGCCAGGTCTCTGTGGATAAGTCTGTTGCCAATCTAATATTTTTACCATTGTATATTACAGACTTCTTGTCCCATGCTCCCTTCAGTATTTTCTCTTTGTCGCTAAGACTTGTAAATTTTACTATTAGATGGTGGGGTGTGAACCGATTCCTATTGATTTTGAGGGGTTTTCTCTGCACCTCTTGGATTTCGATGCTTGTTCCCCTTGCTCTAATAGGGAAATTCTCTACAATAATCTTCTCCAGTATACCTTATGCTTCTCTTTCTCTTTCTTCTTCTTCAGGAATCCCAATTATTCTAATGTTGTTTCGCCTTATGGTATCACTTATCTCTCGAATTCTCCCCTTCGTGGGCCAGTAGTTGTTTGTCTCTCTTTTGCTCAGCTTCTTTATTCTCTGTCATTTGGTCTTCTATATCACTAATTCTTTCTTCTGCCTCATTTATCCTAGCTGTAAGAGTCTCCATTTTTGATTGCACCTCATTAATAGCTTTTTTTTAAATTTCAGCATGATTAGATTTTAGTTCTTTTATTTCTCCAAAAAGGGCTTTTATTTCTCCAGACAGGGTTTCTCTAATATCTTCCATGCGTTTTTCAAGCCCAGCTAGAACCTTGAGAATTGTCGTCCTGAATTCCAGATCTGACATATTACCAATGTCTGTATTTATTAGGTCCCTAGCCTTTGGTACTCCCTCCTGTTCTTTTTTTTTTTTTTTGTGGTGAGTTTTTCCGCCTTGTCATTTTGTCCAGATAAGAATATATGAAGGAGCAAATGTAATACAAACAGGGTGGCAAAGACTCCAGGAAGATGTGCTTTAACCAAATCAGAAGAGACCCCAAATCGTGGGAGGGGTGGAAGAGAAAGGGGTTAAAAAGAAGTTCAGAAAAGAGAAAAAAAAATTAAAAAAGAGCACACAAATAAAGAAAAAAAAATATTAAAAAAGTAAAGAAATATATATGTGTGTTGGACTGGTGACTAGAACAGGGTCACCCACTTAATTTTGGGAGTATTTTGGTCTCTTAGAAGAAACTATCTCCCAAAATTTTAAAGAATGGAAAACATATGTAAGGGTAAACACAATGAATGGATGGAATATGAATATAAAGATTAAAGAAAAAAAATTTTTTTCTAACAAAGGAGTTGATAAGGTAAGTTGGTAGGGAGAATAAAAAAAAATTGGAGAGAACTTCCTTGAACTGGAGACTAGATCAAACCTGGTACTAGATTTGGGGTGTATATTGATCTATTAGGAGAAGTTGTACCCCCAATTTTTAAGAAGAAAAAAAAATCCCTATGTGTATACAAAGAATAAAGTTAGATACAGTGAAGGATAAAATATGACTATAATAATAAAGGTTCAAAAAAGATTTTTTAAAGAAAGTTATTAAGATAAACTAGTTACAAAACGTTAAAAGAGGAAAGGGTAAAAGTTAAAAAAAATAGAAGAAGAGCAAAAAAAATTAAAAAAACTAATTAACTTTGCAAGACTAAAGATTCATGGGGAGAAAGCCAAGAATTCCATGCTTTGCTTTCTCCTCCTCTGGAATTCCACTGTTGTCCTTGCTATGTGAACTTGGTCTTGGCTGGATTTCTTGTTGATCTTCTGGGGGAGGGGCCTGTTGCAATGATTTTCAAGTGTGTCTGCCCCAGGCGAAATTGCACCGCCCTTACCAGGGTCCTGGCTAAGTAATCCTCTCAGGTTTGTTTTCTGGGGCTTTTGTTCCCTGAATGCTTTTTGTAGAGTTCCGCAGGACAGGAATGCAAATGGAGGCCTCCCAATCTCTGGCTCAGAGGCGCGCCGAGAGCTTGGGGCCTCAGTCTTCAGCGCACCTTCAGAGAAAAGAGCTTAATCACTCCCCTCTCCCCAGCCTCCAGCCTCGCTTGGAGAAAAATGAGGGCAATCAGGCCCCTTTCACTGGCCTCTGACTGCGCTCCGAGGTCATCCAGCCTGTGACCAAGTGTCTCTGTCTCTGTCACAGTATCCCACCTGGAGTCTCCGAACGCTGCACATCTCTGGGCTCTCCCAGGTCGGAATCTCCCCTGATCTTGGGGGACCCCATGCACAGAGCACCAGCCCGTGTCACAGATTATGGTTCACCATAACTCCGAGTTGAGAGCTCACTCCTTGGCTCTGTCTCTGCAGCTGGCTTCCCCGCTCTAATACCTGTGAGCTCTGTGACATTCAGACACCCCTGATCCTTCTGTGACCCCGCGGGACCTGAGTCCACGCTGTCCCCATGAGGTTTTCACCCCAGTTTAGCCTCTGGAACAATGTCCCTCCATTGAGCAGCCTTTTAAAAGTCCTGATTTTGTGCTCCATTGTTCCGCTGCTTGCCGGGAGCCAGCCCCTCCCCATGGGGTCTATCTTCCAATCACGTTGGATTCACTTCTCTGCTGGTCCTACCTTTTAGAAAGTGGTCTATTTTCTGTTTCTAGAATTGTTGCTCTTCTTCTCTTCGATCTCCTATTGGATTTGTAGGTGTTCGGAATGGTTTGGTAGGCTATCTAGCTGATCTCCTGCTACCTGATGTCATCTCAGCCTGCTACTTCTCTGCCATCTTTCCACCTCACCAGGGCAGCTGCTTTTAACAAGGTAGGAAAAGCAGAGTCTTGAATCAGCAGGGATATATCAGAAGGTAAACAGGAGGAAGGAGCCATCATAAGTGATGCCTGGAAAGTGATATAATACGTGAGTGCAAAAATGGAACCTTGAGAAATCTGCTCTAGTAAAAGATATCCCTCCCTGAATGGGGACTTTGGAAATGAAAAAGTAGAATTTTAAGTAGGACATTGTGATCTCAGGCTATGAGGGACCACAGAGCAAACACTGATTCCTGAAGTGATAGAAGGCCTAAGCATTGGAGCCAGGAAGCAAGTTATGGTCAGTGAATGAAAGAAGGAACTCTCAATGAGAATCATCAGAAACCTCGAACCAGGTGGATCAATAGCCACTCTTTTCTCGAACAGCCTGAAAAAGTCTGGAACCAACACATGAAGAAGAGCCATAGTAGCTGGGAAAGTGCATTAAGATAGAACCAGACCTGATGCCAGAGCTTTAGGTGCATGCGTGAGTCGACAACTATTCATGGTTTTAAAATCACAAAGGGCAGAGATAATTCTGGGTCCCTGAAAACACCTCTGAGCATAGCTGTGGGCATGCACCATGGGAAGCTGTGGTTTTCAGTGGTGCAAGCAGAAGTTGAGAATGTTTGTTCTACAGAGTTTACTAAAGAGGGCAGAATGAATTTTCTGCTCCTGGCCAGAAGTTTGGCAGCAGCCATTTTTGCTTTGATCCCCTGAAGAGGTGTGGAAAGGTCCCAGGGTACAAAAGACACTCAAAATTCCAGTTTCCATAGAACCACTCCAGAAAAGGGGCTGGGAAACTCTGCACTGGCAGGATTATCTAAGAAACAGAGGGGAAATCCCCTTCCCCCAGAAGACAGACTAGAAGGACAAGTGGATGACAAACCTCTGAGTCCTATAGGGCTGTAAAATCCCAACACAAGGGAAAAATTGTATACTGAGCTTAAGGTGTGGCCTCATGACTTATTGATTTTTCACATGTAATTTTCCTTTTCTTGTCATTCTTTCTATTTGTTTTCTTCACCCTTTCTCATGCTGTTTGCCCCTGCTGTTTTCTTCTTTATGCCTTCTCCTGATTTCAACTACATGTCTATTTTACCAATTCATTTTTCATAGGTCCTTTTTACCTTGTATTTTTACACTCATATGTTTTTACTCATATTTGCTTTACTTTAGCCAATTTTTCACTATACTTAGTTTTACCTTTCTATATATACAAGTTTTAACTTTCCTAGTAATTTGGGACATACTGTCCTCTAACACACAGCCTGAAATATACCCCAAAACAATGAAACACCTTGCTTTGTCCACACTGATAATTTAAACCCCTCTTTTAAAAATTATTTTTATATATTTCTTTTTTATTTTTTAAAAATTTTCAATGTATTAATTTTATTCCTGTGTTTCATTTTGGCTTTTTTTTGGGGGGGGGGGTTGTGTCTGACCACTCTGGATTTTGCTAGGATGTATCTAGCTTGGATTTTGGTCTGTCCATTCGTTCAAACATCCATTGACAGAATGACTGGGAGGAGAAACTCCTAACAAAGAAAAAAAAAAAAAAACACAAAAACAGAAACAATGTCTTTTGCCACAAAACAAATGGGTATGGATATAAGCAAGATATCAGAGACAGATTTCAGGAAAGCAATCATGAAGTCAATAGTTAGGCTTGAAAAAAACATCAGTGACAATATAGAATCTCCAAGGGCAGAAATGAGATCTAATCAGAACAAATTTTAAAATACTATGAATGAGATGTAGTCTAAATGGGTTACTCTAACAGCCCAGGGTAAATGAGGTAGAAGAACAAATTAATGACAAAGAGGATAAGCTGATAGAAAGGAAGGAAGCTGAACAAATTAGGAATAAGCAGCTAATAGCAAATGATATTAGACTTAGAGAGCTCGGTGATGCCATGAAATGTTCCAATGTCAGAATTATTGGGATCTCCAAAGGAGTGAAGAGGGAGAGAGAGAGGACTAGAAGGCATATCTGAGTAAATCATAGCTGAGAACTTCCCTAATCTGGAGAAGGAAAGAAGCATTCAAATGCAAGAAGCAGAGAGGACCACTTTTAAAATCATTAAAATAGATCAATGCCCCAAAATGTAATTGTGAAGCTTGCAATTCTTAGAGCCAAGGAAGTTATCCTGAGAGCAACTAGGGGGAAGGGATTTCTTACATACAGAGGAAGGAACATTTGAATAACATCAGACCTGTCAACAGAAAATTGGCAAGGCAGAAAGAGATGTCAGGACAAATTCAGGGTACTAAATGAAAAGAACATGCAGCCAAGGATACTTGCAAGATGGCCAATCAGAATGGATGGCCAGATAAATAGATTTCAGAACAGGCAGAACTGAAAGAATATGTGACCAGTAAACCATCCCTACAAGAAATATTAATGGAGATTCTGTAAATGAAGATAAACCCTAAAAGTCACATAGACCAAAAAGAAACAGAAAACAGAAACAGGGACCTTACAGGCAATACAAGGGCACTAAATTCATATTTTTTAATAGTCACTTTCAACGTGAACAGGCTGAATGCTCCCATCAACAGACATGGGGTTTCAGATTGAAAAAAAAAGTAGGACCCATCCAAATGCTATCTACAAGAGACTCATTTTGAACCCAAAGAAACCTCCATACTGAAGGTAAGGGGATGGAAAACAATTTACCATGCCAGTGGGCCTCAAAAGAAAGCTGGGGTAGCAATTCTCATATCAGACAAATTAGATTTTAAACCAAAAACTGTAGTAAGAGATATAGAGGGACAC
Organism: Taxidea taxus jeffersonii; assembly: GCA_003697995.1. Taxonomy (NCBI): domain Eukaryota; kingdom Metazoa; phylum Chordata; class Mammalia; order Carnivora; family Mustelidae; genus Taxidea; species Taxidea taxus. Next base: position 32,189 of record ML098103.1, on the reverse strand, counting down.
TATATCATACTAAAAGGGCCTATCCAACAAGAAGATCTAACAATTTTAAATATCTATGCCCCCAACATGGGAGCAGCCAATTATAGAAATAAATTAATAAACAAAATAAAGAAACATATGGATAGCAAAACATTAATAGTAGGAGACCTAAACACTCCATTCTCAGCAATGGACAGATCATCTAAATCGAAGAACAAAGAAATAAGAATTTTGAATGACACATTGGACAAGATGGAATTCGTAGATATTCAGAGCATTCCATCCTAAAACAACAGAATGCTCATTCTTTTTGACTGCACATGAACTTTCTCCAGAATAGACTACATACTGGGTCATAAATCAGGTCTCAACATAAATAAAAAAACGGAGATTACCCCCTGCCTATTTTCAGACCACAATGTTATGAAACTGGAACTCAACCACAAGAAGAATTTTGGAAGGAACTCAAACACTTGCTAAAGAATTATTGGATCAACCAGGAAATTGAAGAACTTAAACAATTCATGGAAACTAATGATAATAAAAACACATCTGTCCAAAAGCTATAAGATACCACAAAGATGGCCTTAGAGTGAAATACATAGCCATCCAAGCCTCTCTCAAAAAATTAGAAAAATTCCAAAAGGATAAACTAATCTTACACCTAAAGGAGCTGGAGAGAGAACAGCAAATAAGGTCAATTCTCAAAGGGGAAAAACTTAGATCATCTCCTTTAACCTCGGGAACATCACTGGAATGCATACTCTCACCATTATTCCTCAACATAGTACCTGAAATCCTAGCTTCAGGGATCAGACAGAAAGGGGAAAAAAAGAAAGAAAGAAAGAAAGATATTCAAATTGACAAAGAAGAAGTCAAATGCTCTCTTCACAGATGACATGATTCTTTGTGCGGAATATCCAAAGAACTCTACTCCAAATTTCTAGAACTCATATAGCAACTGAACAACGTGCAAGGATACAAAATCAATGCACAGAAATCAGTTGCATTTCTATACACTAAGAGTATAACTGTAAAACCAGAAATTAATGAATCAATTCCTTTTACAATAGCTCCAAAACCATAAGATACCTAGGAATAAGCCTAACAAAGGAGGTAAAGGAGGTATACTCTAGAAATTTCAAAGCATTATGAAAGGAATTGAGGAAGACACAAAGAGAAAAACATTCCATGCTCATGGATTGGAACATCATTAAAATGTCTATGGTGTCCTGAGCAATTTACATTTTCAATGCAATCCTTACAAAAAAAGCATTGACATTTTTCACAGAGCTGGAACAAACAATATTAAAATTTGTATGTAACCAGGAAAGGCCCCAAATTGCTAAGGAATTGTTGAAAAAGAAAACCAAGGCTGGGGGGCATCATGTTGTCTGACTTAAAGTTATATTATAATGCTATAGTCATCAGGACAGTATGGTTTTGGAACCAAAACAGAGACATAGATCAATGGAATAGAATAGAGACCCCAGAAATGGACCCTCAAGCCTACGGCCAATTAATCTTCAACAATGCAAGAAAGAATATCCAATGGAAAAAGACCGTCTCTTCAATAAACAATCCTGGAAAAACTGGACAGCCACATACAGAAGAATGAATCTAGACCATTCTCTTATACCATAAACAAAGATGAACTCAAAATGAATGAAAGGCCTCAATGTGAGACAGGTGTCCAACCAAATCCCAGAGGAAAACAAAGGCAATTGACCACAGCAACTTCTTTCAAGACACATCTCTAAAGGCGAGGGAAACAAAAGCAAAATGAACTTTTGGGACTTCATCAAGATAAAAAGCTTCTGCACAGCAAAGGAAACAGTAAAAAAACTAAGATAGAATTCATAGAATGGGAGAATATATTTGCAAGTGACATTATGGATAAAGGGATGATATCCAAGATCTATAAAGAACTCCACAAATTCAACACCCCAAAAAACAAATAATCAAGTCAAAAAAGGGCAGAAGACAAGAACAGACATTTCTCCTAAGAAAGCATACAAATGGCTAACAGGCAAACAAAAAAAGTGTCCAAAATCACTAGTCATCAGGGAATAAAAATCAAAACCACAATGAGATACCACCTTATACCAGTTAGAATGAAAAAAAAAAAAAAGACAGGAAACAAATGTTTGAGAGGATGTGGAGAAAGAATTACACTGTTGGTGAGAATGCAAGCTGGTACAGCCACTCTGGAACAGTATGGGGGGTCCTCAAGACATTAAAAATAGAGCTACCCTATGACTCAGCAATTGTAATACTAGGTATTTACACCAAAGATCCTGCTATAATGAAAGAAAGGGCACATACACCCTAATGTTCATAGCAGCAATATCCACAGTAGCAAACTGTGGAAGAATGGAGATGCCCTTCAACAGATGAACAGATAAAAAGGTGTGGTTCATATATACAATGAAATTTTTCTCAGCCATCAGAAAAGATGAATACCCACCATTTATATGGACATGGAAAGAACTGGAAGGAATTATGCTAACTGAAAGAAGTCAGGCAGAGAAAGACAGTCATCATGTGATTTCACTTATATGTGCAACATAAGGAACAGAGTGGAGGACCACAGGGCAAGGGAGGGAAAACTGAATGGGAAAAAATCAGAGAGGGAGAAAAATCATGAGAGACTCTGGACTCCAGGAAACAAACAGAGTTACAGAAGCAAGGGGGTTGGGGTGATGGAGTAACTGGGTGATAGGCCCTCCTTAAGGAGGGCATGAGTTGTAATGAACACTGGGTATTATACACAACTAATGAATCATTGAACTTTACATCAAAAACATGTTGTGCTGTATGTTGGCTAACTGAATAAAAAATAATAAACATCTTTAAAATAAACAAGAAAAAATATCAGTCACATAATAAATAATAGCTATGAAATATTTCATGCCTTTCAAAATACGAGAACCTACATAAGTGAAATTAGAAAACTTTGGTAAAGAAGGTAAAGAATGCATAAATGAAGGGTGACCCATGCTGTATTCTTACAATAGGATGAATAACTATTGTTAAAATGCTAAACTCCCCAAACTATTCCTCATTTCAGTGCATATTTAATCAGAGTCCCAGTAAGAGTTTTATAGATCCTGAGAAGTTTGGTGTAAATTTATCTGTAAGAAAAAATTGCAAGTAGGTAGGCAAAGAAATTTTGAAAAAGAGCAATGTTGAAGGAGAAGTGGTATAAGTTTGTAGATATAAAAACTATGGATATGACTTAATGTGGTATTGTCATGAAAAGGGAAAAATTTGTGACAGGATTAAAATTGAGAGCATAGAAATATATTTACTGATAGAAATATAGATAAAGAAGGGAGGGGCAAGATGGAGAAATAGGAGACCCCATTTCAACTAGTCCCCTAAAGTGAGCTAAAGATCTACCATAACACTCTGAATGCCCATGAAATCAGCCTGAGATGTAGGATTATACACTTCTTTATCTCTACAGGAGCAGAAGACACCAGTGGAGAGGAAACGCAGAGTGGGATTGCTCAGACTGATATCAGAGGATAAACAGAAAGGAAAGGGAGCCACCAGAAATGACCCATGGAAAGTAATACCCCAACATGAAAGTGCCTTGTGGTTGGGGACCAGCATTAACTTGGAGCCTGGTTAAAAGCACTCAAAAAGAGCAAAAGATCCTAAGGGGCAACTGGTGGAATGGGGCGGTCACAAGCATGGGCCTAAGCCCACGGACCCAGGACGGCCACAGCCAGTGACCACCCATGCTAGAGAGTGCAGCAGAGCCTCTGGTTCCTGGTCCTTGAGCACCTGGCATTGCAGGCTTGTACCACTGCTTGGCTGGACACACTCCCGCCCCAAGTGAAAGAGTCTGGTGTAGACGCCAGCCTGCACTCTCTAGAACTACAGCCTTTTGTGCTCTGCTTGCACTGTGTGACCGGGATCCCCACCGGCACCTGAGAGAGCTCTGTATGGGGACTAGCTAGTGGTCTCTAGGACAGGCCCAGGGTCTGGACATTCCCAGCACCCCCCTGAAGTAATTCAGCATGATCTCTGGTCAGGATCCCTCAGTGGCAACCTGTGCAACCATGAGGTCTGAACCCCAGACAGCAGTTCTGGCAAAGGTAGCCACTGAAAGCAGGTTCCCTGGACCAATATCACTTGCAGTTTTAGTGGCAAGGGAGTGCAGAGAGAAGCGGGCACTTTGGGTGACCCCTGAGATGGTGGCTGAAGGCATGCACTGCCTGTGGGAAGTTGCATGGTTCAGTGGAGTTTGCAGAGGGGGAATCTGTGTGTTCTGGACCACCCAGAAGGGAGCAGACTGAGACTTCTCTCTGACGCAGAGGTCTGGGTGCAGTTTGCTTTCCACAAAACGTCTGAAAAGCCACAAAAAGCCGCCAATTAACAAAAAATCTCCAGAGAACATAAGCCTGAAGAACGTGTTTCCATAGAGCCCAGCCCCTTGATAGGGAGCAAGAGGACTCAACCCAAGCAAGGCTGACTGAAAAACAATGCAGCAGGCCCCTACCCCAGAAGGCAAGCCAAAAGAAAGAGAGGACAACCATCACAGATCCCCACGAAACTGTAAAACCCCAAAATCAGAGGAAAACAATATATTAAGTTCCCGGTATTGCCCTAAAACCTGTATATTTCATAGATACAACATTTATTTTTAATTTGTTCTCACTATTCTTGTTCATTTTAATTTTTAACCTACTAACCAATACAATATATTCCATAATAACCTTTAACTTGAACTTTTTCATACATACACCTGGGTTTTCTTTTTCTTTTCTATTTTTTTTAATATACATATAGATATAAGCTTCAAGGTAATCCTCTTTCCCTTTTCCCCTAATCAATACTACCCCTACATATAAACGAGTTTTAATCTCCCTTTATCTCTGGAAACTTGAGTCCTTCAACAAAGATATCAACATACACCCAGGAAGAATCAAAATAGCCTTCTTCATCAACATCAATGATTTATAACCACCCTCCCATCTTTTATGTCTGTCAGTGTTTCTGTGTGTTTGTTTTTGTTCTGGTATATTATAAATCTTATCCTTGGTGTTCATTTTGGCTGGGTTCTCTCTCTCTCTCTCTCTTTTTTTTAATTGAACTATTTATTTATTTATTATTTTTTTATTTTTGTATTAACATATAATGTATTATTAGCCTCAAGGGTACTGGTCTGTGAATCACCAGGTTTACACACTTCACAGCATTTGGGTTCTCTTTTTTTCTTGTCATTTACTTGTCGCTCTTTTTGTTTGTCTGTTTTTGTTTGTATACTTTATAAATCTTACTTTTGGGGCTCATTCTGACTGGGTCTTCTCTCTCTCTCTCTCTCACTCTTTCTTTTTTTCCTACTTTTTGGCAATGGCTTCTGATTGTTCTGAAGTGTTCCAGGGTACACCTTGCCTGGGTTGTGGTTGATATATCAAGCTATATTTCCCCTCAACCACCTCTCACCAAAATGACTAGGAGGAAAACACCCAATAGAGGAAAAACTCACAGACTGTGCCCTCTCCATCAGAACTGTTGTATATGGACATAAACAGTATGTCAGAAAGGGAATTCAGAGTGACAAATTTTTTTAAGATTTTATTTATTTGACAGAGAGAGCACAAGTAAGCAGAGCAGGCACAGGGAGAGAGAAGCAGGCTGTTTGCTAAGCAGGGAGCCCAATGCGGGGCTCAATCCCAGGACCCTGGAATCATGACCTGAGCTGAAGGCAGCCGCCCAACCAACTTAGCCTCCCAGACACCCCTCAGGGTAACAATTATCCAGGCAATGGGCAGGTTGGGGAAAACCATTAGTGACAACATAGAATCTCTAAGGACGGAAGTGAGAGCCTATCTGGCAGAAGTTGAAAGTGTTATCAATGAGATCCATTCTAATCTAAATACTATAACAGCTAGGGTAACCAAGACAGAAGATAGAACTAGTGATCTAGAGGACAAATTGATAGAGAAAAAAAAAATCAGGAGGAGACATGGAACAAACATCTTAGAAGCCATGAAAACAGAATTAGGGAAATAAATAATGCCAGGAAATGTTCCAACATCAGAATTATTGGGATCCCTGAGGGGGGTGGAAAAAGAGAAGACTAGAAAATATAGTTGAACATATTATGGATGAAAATTTTCCCAATCTGGGGAATGGAACCAAGTTCGTGCCCTAGAGGAAGAAAGAACAGTCCCCAAGATCAAAGAATCTAGAAAGACCTTGAGGCACTTGATTGTGAGACTGATGAATCATAATTTTAGGCAAGAGCTTCTACGGACAGCTAGGGGGAAGAGATTCCTTACATACAGAGGAATGTCCATCAGAATAACAGCAGACCTGTCCACTAAAACCTGGCAAGCCAGAATGGGCTGGCAAGACATATTCAGGACACTAAATGGTAAGAATATGCAGCCAAAAATATTTTACTCAGCAAGGTTGACATTCAAAACTGATGGAGAGATAAAGAGCTTCCAGGACCAGCGAGGCTTAAAAGAGTATGTGAACCCAGCCAACACTTCAAGAAATATTAAGGGGGGTTCTATAAAGAAGAAAGAACCCAAGACTGACATAGAACAGAAATTTACAGAGATAATCTATAGAAAAAAGAACTTCACAGGCAACAAGATGTCAATAAAATGTATCTTTCAATAATCATTCTCAATGTGAACAGCCTAAATATTCCCATAAAATGTCACTGGGATGTAAATTGGATAAAATGACAGGACCCGTCCATATGCTGTGTACAAGAGACCCATTTGCAACCTAAAGATGCATCCAGAATGAAGGTGAAGGGATGGAGAAGAATCTTTCATGCCAGTGGGCCTCAAAAGAAAGGTTCTCATATCAGATAAATTAGCTTTTAAACTAAAGACTGTAGTCAGAGATACAGAAGTACACTACATCATTCCTAAAGGGTCTATCCACCAAGAAGATCTAACAATTGTAAATATTTATGTCCGCAATATGGGAGCAGCCAACTGTATAAGCAAACTGTTAATCAAGATAAAGAGTCATATCGATATAAATACATTAATAGTACAGGATCTTAACATGCCACTCTCAGTAATAGACAGATCATCCAAGCAGAAAATCAACAAAGAAACAAGACCACTGAATGACACGTTGGACCAGATAGACCTCATAGATATATACAGAACATTCCACCCTGAAACAACAGAATGCTCATTCTTCTCAAGCACACATGGAACTTTCTCCAGAATAGAACACATACTGAGTCACAAATCAGGGCTCAACTGATACCAAAATATTGAGATTATTCCCTGCATATTCTCAGACCACAATCATTTGAAACTGAAGCTCAACCACAAGAAAAACTTGCAAAAGAATTCAAACACTTGGAAGCTAAAGCATCCTGCTCAAGAATGCTTGGATAAACCAGGAAAGCAAAGAAGAACTAAAACAATTCATGGAAACCAACAGGAATGAAGACACATCAGTCCAAAACCTATAGGATATAGCAAAGGCAGCCCTAAGGGGGATATACATAGCCATCTAGGCCTCACTCAAAAAGATTGAAAAATTCAGAATACACCAGCTCTCTTTTCACCTTAAAGAACTGGAAAATCAACAACAAATTAAGCCAACCCCATGCAAGAAGGGAAATAATAAAGATTAGAGGAGAAATCAATGAGATAGAAACTAGAGATACAGTAGAACACATCAACAAAAGTAAAAGCTGTTTTTATTTTGAAAGAATCAATAAGATCGATAAACCACTGGCCAAACTAATCCAAAAGAAAAGATAGAGGACCCAAATCCATAAAGTTAAGAAGGAAACAGGAGAGATCACAACTAACACCAAGAAAATAGAAGCAATCATCAGAAATTATAATCAACAGTTATATGCCAATAAGTTAAGCAACCCAGAGGAAATGGATGCATTCCTGGAAACCTATAAACTTTCAAAACTGAATCAGGAAGAAATTGGCAACCTTAATAGACCAATATCTAGAAATGAGATTGAAGCAGTGATCAAAACCTGCCCCCACAAAAACAACAACGACAACAAAACAACAAGAACAACAACAACAGAGCCCAGGAGCTGACAGATTCCCTGAGGGATTCTACCAAACATTCAAGGAAGGAAGAATACCTATTCTTTTGAAGCTGTTTCAAAAAATAGAAACATAAGGAAAACTTCCAGATTTTTCCTTTTTTAAAAAAAGATTTTATTTATTTATTTGACAGAGATCACAAGTAGGCAGACAGGCAGACAGAGAGAGAGAGAGAGAGAGGAGGAAGTAGGCCCCCCGCTGAGCAGAGAGCCCGATGCAGGGCTCGATCCCAGGACCCTGAGATCATGACCTGAGTGGAAGACACAGGCTTAACCCACTGAGCCATTCAGGGGCCCCTTCCAGCCTTTTTCTATGAAGCCAGCATTACCCTGATCCCCAGTCCAGACAAAGACCCCATCCAAAAGGTGAATTTCAGACAAATATTCTTGATGAATATGGATGCCAAGATTCTCAACAAGATCCTAGTTAATAGGATCCAACAGGACAATTAGTAGGTGGGATATATCCCTGGAATGCAAGGGTGGTTCAACATTCACAAATCAATCTATATGATAGATCAAATCAATAAGAGAAGAAAGAAGAACCACATGGTTCTCAATTGATGCAGAAAAAGCATTTGGCAAAATACTGATTAAAACTCTTCAAAATTGGGTGACCGGGTGGCTCAGTGGGTTAATCCTCTGCCTTCAGCTCAGGTCATGATCTCAGGGTCCTGGGATCGAGTCCCGCATTGGCCTCTCTGCTTGGCAGGGAGCCTGCTTCCTCCTCTCTCTGTCTGCCTTCTGCCTGCCTCTCTGCCTACTTGTGATCTCTCTCTGTCAAATAAATAAATAAAATCTTGAAAAAAAAAGAAATTCCAAGGATTAAAAAAAAAAAAAACTTCAAAATTAGGGAAAGAGGAAACATTCCTCAACTTCATAAAATCTATCTATGAAAAACACACAGTGAATATCATAGTCAATAAGGAAAAGCTGACAGCCTTCCATTTGAGATCAGGAACACAACAAGGATGCCCACTCTCACCACTGCTCTTCAACATAGTACTAGAAGTTCTAGCAACAAAAATCAGACAACAAAAAATATAAATGTATTCAAACTGGCAAAGAAGAAGTCAAACTCTCTCTCTTCGCAGATGGCATGATACTTTATATGGAAAACCCAAAAGACTCCACCCAAAAACTACCAGAACTCATACGGCAACTCCATAATGTGGCAGGATACAAAATAAATGCACAGAAGTAAGTTGCTTTCTTATATCCTAACAATGAGAATACAGAAAGGGAAACTAGAGAATCGATTTCATTTGCTATAGCACCAAGAACCATAAGATACCTGGAAATAAACCTAATCAAAGAGATAAAGGATCTGTACTCAAGGAACTACAGAACACTCATGAAAGAAATTGAAGACACAAAAAGATGGAAGGGCATTTCAGGCTCATGAATTGGAGGAATAAACATTGTTGAAATGTCTATACTGCCCAAAGCAATCTATACTTTCAATGCCATCCTGATCAAAATTCCACGAGCATTTTTCAAAGTGCTATAACAAACAATCCTAAAATTTGTATGGAACCAGGAAAGACCCTGAATTGCTAAGGAAATGTTGAAAAAGAAAATCAGAACTGGGGGTATCACGTTGCCTGATTTCAAGCTTTACTACAAAGCTGTGGTCATGAAGACATTGTATTGTAAATACATTGTAAAGCACAAAAACAGACACATAGACCAGTGGAACAGAGCAGAGAGCCCAGATATGGACCTACAACTCTATGGTCAAATAATTTTTGACAAAGCAGGAAAAAATATACAGTGGAAAAAAGACAGTCTCTTCAATAAATGGTGCTGGGAAAACTGGATAGCTATGTATAGAAGAATGAAACTCGACCATTTTCTTATACCATACACAAAGATAAACTTGAAATGGATAAAAAAAAAAAAAAACCTCAACATGAGGCAGGAATCTATCAATATCCTAGAGGAGAACATAGGCTGTAACCTCTTTGACATTGGCCACAGCAAAGTCTTTCGAGACATGTCTCCAAAGGCAAAGGAAACAAAAGTAAAAATGAAGTTTGGGGACTTCATCAATATCAAAAGCTTCTACACAATAAAGGAAACAGTCAACAAAACAAAGAGGTAACCCATGGAATGGAAGAAGATATTCCCAAATAACACTACAGACAAAGGGCTGATATCCAAGATCTATACAGAACAAAACAGATAATAACGTCAAAAAAATGGGTGCAAGACAGGAACAGACACTTCTCCAAAGAAGACATATAAATGGCTAACAGACATATGAAAAAATGTTCATCATCACTAGCCATCAGGGAGATTCAAATCAAAACCACACTGAGATACCACCTTACACCAGTTAGAATGGCCAAAATTAACAAGACAGGAAACAACGTGTGCTGTAGAGTATGTGGAGAAAGGAGAACCCTCTTACATTGTTGGTGGGAAAGCAAGTTTGTGCAGCCACTTTGGAAAATAGTGTGGAGATTCCTTAAGAAGTTAAAGTAGAACTACCCTATCACCTTGCATTGCACTACTGTGTATTTACTCCAAAGATACAGATGTAGTGAAAAGAAGGGCTATCTGTACCCCAGTGTTCATAGCAGCAATGGCCACAGTGACCAAACTATGGAAAGAGCCAAAGTACTCTTCAACAGACTAATGGATAAAGAAGATATGGTCCATATATACAATGGAGTATTACACCTCAATCAGAAAATATGAATACCCAACTTTTGTATCAACATGGATGGGACTGGAAGAGATTATGCTGAGTGAAATAAGTTAAGCAGAGAGAGTCAATTATATGGTTTCAGTTACTTGTGGAGCATAAGGAATAGCACGGAGGACATTGGGAGATGAAGAGGAGAAGTGAGTTGGGGGAAATCAGAGGGGGAGACAAACCATGAGAGACTGTGGACTCTGAGAAACAAACTGAGGGTTTGGGAGGTGAGGGGTTTGGGGGGATTGTTGAGCCTGGTGGTGGGTATTAAGGAGGACACATACTGCACAGAGCACTGGGTGTGGTGCATAAACAATGAATCTTGGAACACTGAAAAAAATAAAATAAAATTACCAAAAAAAGAAATACAGATAAATCTTAAAAGATAGTAGAATTCTAACTGGTGTCAAAATTAAGTATTAGTTGTGTTAATTGACTCTACATTTGGTACAACTTTTGAAGTCCTAATATGCAATAAATGTAGACATAAATTTTTGATCTTTAAAATAGCTAAACCTTACAGATGAATGGGTAAATATGTAACATGTAATTATATATATACATAAATATATTTTTTATTTATTATATATATTTATATTTTTGTATTTTTATATATTTATACATATGGATATTACTCAGCCATAAAAAAGAATGAAATCATCTCATTTGCAATGACTTAGATGGAGCTAGAGATTATTATGATAAATGAAATAAGTCAGTCCGGATAATACAAATACTGTATGATTTCACTCATATATGGTATTTAAGAAATGAAACAGTTGAACACAGGAGGAAAAGAAGAGAGAGGCAAACCATAACGCAGACTCTTAACTATAGATTACAAATTGAGGGTTACTGGAAGTGAGGTTCATGAAGGGAAGTGTGAAATGGGTGATGGGTATTAAGGAGGGCTCTTGTGATGAGCACTGGGTGTTATATGTAAGTAATGAATCACTAAATTCTACTCCTGAAACTAATACTATGCTATATGTTGCCTAACTGGAATTTAAGTAAAAACTTGAAATTAAAAAAAAAAAAAGATTTTCAATAAAAGCTGTATTTTAGAATTATATTCTACTTGAATATACGTAGAAGGACATTTTAATAATTATTGGTATATAGGTGGTTTCAGTAAACAGTATTCAAAATTCAGAAGTTAAGAAAATAGAGAATTAGAGATTTAATTGCATGAATATTTAAAACTGATAAATGACAAAGACATTATATAGTTAAAAAGTGACTTGAGAAACTATGGATGGTGATGTAAATCACCATGATAGATTTACATCATCTATATCAATAATCAATAATATCATATATATCAGTAAGAAAATAGTAGCAGCCTAATGGTAAAATAACAAAATTTGTGAGCAGTTATATATCAAATAATAAGAAATGCAAATGTCTAATAGATATGTTAAAAAATGTCCTTGGGGCACCTGGGTGCCTCAGTGGGTTGGGCCTCTGCCTTCAGCTCGGGTCGTGAGCTCAGGGTCCTGGGATCTAGCCCCGCAAGGGGCTCCCTGCTCAGCGGGATGCCTGCTTTCCCCTGTCTCTCTTCCTGCCTCTCTGTCTACTTGTGATCTCTTTCCATCTGTGTAAAAAAAAAAAAGATGTTCTTTTTTTCCACTGTTTTATTTCTTATTGAGATAAGATTGACATATAACATATTAGATTCAGAAGTACAAAGTAATGATTTGATATCTATATATATTGCAAGATGATAAAAATAAGTAGACTCATGAACTAGAGTTCACATCCAATACCACGCAGAGTTATAATTTGTACATCATTAGGTTTTGAGGTAGTGTTCAAAGATTCATCAGTCATTCATAGTACCCAGTGCTCATCACAGCATGTGTCCTCCTTAATACCCATCATCTCCTTACTTCCTCCCTTCATCCCCCTCCACTCTGAAACCCTTAGTTTGTTTTTCACCATCCAGAGTTTCTCAAGGTTCAACTCCCTCTCTGATTTCTCCCACTTCAGATTTCCCTCCATTTTCCTATGGTTCTCCATGCTATTGCTTTGTTCCTTATATGAGTGAAGCCATATGATAATAGACTTTCTCTGCTTGACTTACTTCACTAAGCATAATCCCTTTTAATTCTATCTCTGTCAATGCAAATGGTGGATATTCATCCTTTCTAATGACTAATATTCCATTGTATATATGGGCCATATATTCTTTATCTATTCATCTGTTGAAGGGCATCTCAGCTTCTTCCACAGTTTAGCTACTGTGGACATTGCTGCTATGAACATTGGGGTGTATGTGCCCCTTCTTTTCACTACATCTGTATCTTTGGGGTAAATACTTCATAGTACAATTGCTGAGTCATAGGGTAGCTCTATTTTTCATGTCTTAAGGAACCCCCATACTGTTTTCCAGAGTGGCTATACCAGTGGCATTCCCATCAATAGTGAAAGAGGGTTCCCCTTTCTCCACATTCTCACAAACATTTGTTGTTTCTTGTTTTGTTAATTGTTGCCATTCTAACTGGTGTAAGATGGTATTTCATCATGGTTTTGATTTGAATTTCTCTGATGACTGTGATGTTGAGCATTTTTTTCAGGTGTCTGTTAGCCATTTCTATGTCTTCTTTAGAAAAGTGTCAGTTCATGTCTTCTGCCCATTTTTTGAGTTATTTGTTTTTTGGGTGTTGAGGTTGAGAAGTTCTTTATAGATCTTGGATACAAGCCCTTTATCTGTAATATCATTTGCAAATATCTTTTCCCATATCATAAGTTGCCTCTTAGTTTTGTTGACTGTTTCTTTTGCTGTGCAGAAACTTTTATCTTGATGACATCCCAAAAGTTCAGTTTTGCTTTTGTTTCACTTGCCTTTGAAGACATATCTTGAAAGAAGGTGCTATGGCTAATGTTGAAGAGGTTACTGCCTATGTTCTCCTCTATGATTGTGATGGATTCCTGTCTCATATGGAGGTCTTTCATCCATTTTGAGTTTATCTTTGTGAATAGTGTAAAAGAATTGTTGAGTTTCATTCTTCTGTATATAGCTGTCCAATTTTCCCAGCATCATATAATGAAGAGACTGAGTGTTTTACATTGGATATTTTTTTCCCTGCTTTGTCAAAGATTAGTTGACCATAGAGCTGAGGGTGCGTATCTGGGCTCTCTACTCTGTTCCATTGGTCACTGTATCTGTTTTTGTGCCAGTACCATGCTGTCTTGTTGATCAGGCAATGTGATGCCCCCAGCTGTGTTTTTCTTTTTCAAAATTTCCTTGGTGATTCAGGGTCTTTTCTCATTCCATACATGTATTAGGATTTTTTGTTCCATCACTTTGAAAAATGGCATTTTTTAAAAAAATTGGGATTGCGTTGGATTTATTCCTAGGATGCAAGGGTGGCTCAACATTTGCAAATTAATCAGTGTGATAGAACACATTAAAAAGGTAAAAGACATGAACTATATGATCCTCTCAATTGATATAGGAAATGCATTTGAAAAAAATACAGCATCCTTTCCTGGTTAAAACTCTGTTCAGTGTAGGGATAGAGGGGAACATTCCTTAGTGTCATAAAAACCATCTATAATCCCACAGCAAATATCATTCTCAGTGGAGTAAAGCTGAGAGCCTTTCCCTTAAGATCAGGTATGCAGGGATGACCACTCTTACCATGGGTATATACTCTAGAAAGTACAGAAACTTATGAAAGAAATTGAAGAAGACACAAAAAGATAGAAAAACATTCCATGTTCATGGATTGGAAGAATAAATATCATTAAAATGTCTATGTTGCCCAGAACAATCTATACTTTCAACACCATCTTTTTTTTTAAAGATTTTTATTTATTTATTTATTAGAGAGAGAGAGCTCAGGCAGACAGAGTGGCAGGCTCCCTGCCGAGCAAGGAGCCAGATGCGGGACTCGATCCCAGGACGCTGGGATCATGACCTGAGCCGAAGGCAGCCGCTTAACCAACTAAGCCACCCAGGCATCTCTTTCAACACCATCTTGAAAAAAAAGAATATTTTGATTTTTATTCCTTCATGGACAATGACATTCGTCATTGTGCCTAGGCACATAGAAAATTTATTATTTATAATAAAAAATAAATTTATTATCTATCTATTTATTTATTTATTTAAAAAGTCTGTGTGTTTTATTTTCATTGTTTTGTAAAAGTAATGAACCTTTCAATATGTAAACTTATATATTTCTCTTTTTAACTACTTATTTATTAACATGAAATACTATATTAGTTACAGGTTAAAATACAGTGATTCAACTATTCCATACATCATCCTTTGATGATGAACCTGGAAATTTAGGTAAGTGTGAAACTTCAGAAATGCAAAATAGAAAAATTGCTGAAGATTCCAGACAAAAGAAATGTCAAAGAAACAGATCTGTATCAAGAAATAATCAGACTTTATAGCAAAGAAACTGGAATCTAGAAGACAATAGAACAATACTTTGAGGAAGTTTTTTTTTTTTTAATTCTAGAATTATCTACCCAGTGAAACTATTAATCAAATATGATGATAGTAAAAATACATTTTCAAATAAGAATTTTTTTTAATTACCTAACATGTGCTTTTTCAACTGAAAAATATCTTCTTTCAAAATATGGGGAATCAACTAAGAAAGATCAAAAGGGGAAGGCAAGAGACCAAAGAAAGGTGAATCAAATACAGTAGAAATAGAAATTACAGTCCTAGGACAATGACTTAGATAAAAGAAAACTGTGCATTAGGTGTGAGAACAAATAAATCCAGATGGAAGCAAGAGCAAGAGTTGTCCCAAAAGGAATCTCTCACATTCTAAAAGAAGAAAGGAAGATAGAAAGACTGAAGGAAGAAAGGAAGGAAGGAAGAAAGGAAGGAAGGAAGAAAGAAAGGAAGGAAGAAATACCAATATACTGTTTAATTGCATCAACATTATTTAATATCTCTGGGATACATTTTAATAATTATTATTGATATTTACATGGAAAAATAAGCAAACAAAAATATGAAGAGGACAACCTTGGGGTCTGAGAACAACCTCTTAGCCACAGGCTAGAATTTGAGTGAACTTCATCAGTCTCTAGAAACAATCAGGACTATCTTTGATCTCTAGTTCTTTAACATTTTTTTCCTTCATTTTGAACTCCTATTACCTGAGGTCTTCATACAAAAATGATAACAAGTGCTGCAAAATAATGAATAAACAGAAAAGTAGAATCTCTTCAACAGATGACTAGATAAAGAAGATGTGGTTTATATATATAATTGAATAATACTCAGTCAACAGGAAGGGTGAATACCCACCATTTGCATCAGCATGGATGTAACTGGAGGGGATTATGTTAAGTGAAATAAGTCAAGCAAAGAAAGATAATTATCATATGGTTTCACTCATATGTGCATAATGGTCATTGCTACTATGAACACTGGGGTACAGATGGCCCTTCTTTCACTACATCTGTATCTTTGGGGTAAATACCCAGTAGTGTAATTGCCAGGTCATAGAGTAGCTCTATTTTTAATTTTCTGAGGAATCTCCACACTACTTTCCAAAGTGGCTGCAGCAACTTGCATTCCCACCAACAGTGTAAGAGGGTTCCCCTTTCTCCACATCCTCTCCAACAC
>ML098103.1:0-15439 GCA_003697995.1 Taxidea taxus jeffersonii | reverse complement strand
TATACGATGGAATACTATGCAGCTATCAAAAGAAATGAAATCTTGCCTTTAGTATTTTGATTGGGATGGCATTGAAAGTATAGATTGCTCTGGGCAGTATACACATTTTAACAATGTTTATTCATATCCATGAGCATGGAATGTTTTTCTTTTTCTGTCTTTTTCAATTTCTTTCATGAGCGCTCTGTAGTTCCTTGAGTATAGATCCTTTACCTCTTTGGACAGGTTTATTCTTAGGTATCTTATGATTTTTGGTGCTATTTGAAATGGAATCAATTCTCTAAGTGCCCATTCTACAGTTTCATTGTTAGTATATAAGAAAGCAACTGATTTCTGTGCATTGATTATGTATCCTTCCACATTACAGAATTTCTGTATGAGTTCTAGTAATTTGGGGATGGAGTCTTTTGGGTGTTCCACATAAAGTATCATGTCATCTGTGAAGAGAAAGAGTTTGACTTCTTCTTTGCCAATTTTAATACTTTGTATTTCTTTTTGTTGTCTGATTGCTGCTGCTAAGATGTTGCTAGGACTGCTAGTACTATGTTCAACAACAGTGGCAAGATTGGGCATCTTTGTCATGTTCCTGATCTCAATGAATGGGCTCTCAGCTTTTCCCCATTTAGAATGATATTCCCTGTGGGTTTTTCATAGATGAATTCTATGAAGTTGAAGAATGTTCCCTCTATCCCTATACTTTGAAGAGTTTTAATCAGGAAAGGATGTATTTTATCAAATGCTTTTTTCTGCATCAATTAAGAGGACCATGTAGTTTTTGTCTCTTCTTTTATTTATGTGTTCTATCACATTGATTGATTTGTGAATATTGAGCCACCCTAGTATCCCAGGGATAAATCCCACGTGGTCATGCTGAATAATCCTTTAAATGCACTGTTGGATACTATTAACTTAGCTTATTGGCATATAACTGTAGGTAATTTCTGATGATTGTATTTCCTTGATGTTAGTCATAATCTCTTCCCTTTCATTCATAATTTTGTTAATTTGGGTGCTGTCTCTCTTTTATTTTTTTATTAGTTTGGCCAGTGGTTCAATATTACTAATTCTTTCAAAGAAACAGCTTCTGGTTTCGTTGATGTGTTCTACTGTACGTCTAGTTTCCATCTCAGTGATCTCTGCTCTAATCTTAATTAGTTCCCTTCTTGTGCATGGGGTTGGCTTAATTTGTTGTTGATTCTCCAATTCTTTAAGATATAAAGAGAGTTTGTGTATTTGGGATTTTTCTCTCTTTTTTTTTTTTTTTTTTTTTTTTGAGTGAGGCTTGTTTGGTTCTGTATTTCCCCCCTTAGGACTCTGTTTGCCATATCCCTTAGGTTTTGAACAGATGTGTCTTCATTCTCATTGGCTTGCATGAATTATCTTAGTCCTTCTTTGATTTCCTGGTGGATCTAAAAATTCTTGAGCAGGATGGTCTTTAGTTTCGAAGTGTTTGAATTCCTTTGAAATTTTTTCTTGTGATTGAGTGCCAGTTTCAAAGCATTATGGTTTGGGGGCACCTGGGTGGCTCAGTGGGTTAAAGCCTCTGCCTTTGGCTCAGGTCATGATCTCAGGGTGCTGGGATCGAGCCCCGCATCAGGCTCTCTGCTCAGTGGGGAGCCTGTTTCCCCCTCTCTCTCTGCCTGTCTCTCTGCCTACTTGTGAGGTCTCTCTGTCAAATAAACAAATAAAATCTTTTAAAAAAAAGGCATTATGGTCTGAGAATATGCAGGGAATAATCTTAATCTTTTGGTATTGGGTGAGACCTGACTTGTGACCTAATGTGGTCTAATGTTGACAGTGTTCCATGTGCGTTCAAGAGGAATGAGTATTCCATAATTTTAGGTTTGAATGATATGTATATTATCTATGAAGTTCATCTGGTCCAATGTATCATTCAAAGCTCTTGTTTCTTTGCTTATTATCTGCTTAGATGGCCTGTCTGTTGCTGAGTGGCTTGTTAAGATCCCCTACAATTAATGTGCTCTTGTCAATATGAATCTTTATCTTGATTAACAGTTGGCTTATGTAGTCAGCTGCTCCCATGTTGGAGGCATAAATACTTACAATTGTTAGATATTCCTGGTGGATAGACCCTTTAAGGATCATGTAGTGTCCATCTGTATCTCTGACTACAGTCTTTCGCTTAAAATATAATTTGTCTGATATTAGTATTGCTACCCAGCTTTCTTTGGAGGTCCATTGCATGAAGGATGGTTCTCCATTCCTTCACTTTCAGCTTGCATGTATCTTTAGGTTCAAAATGCATCTCTTGTGGACAGCATATGGATGTGTCCTGTCTTTTTATCCTGTCTGCAACCCTGTGTCGTTTTATGGGAGCATTTAGGTTGTTCACGTTGAGAATGATTGTTGAAAGATAAGTTTTTTATTGTCATCATGTTGCTTGTGTAGTCCTTGTTTCTATTGATTGTCTCTGTAAATTTCTGTTTTATATCACTTTTGGGGTCTTTATTCTTTTGTACATCCACTCTTAATATTTGTTGTAGTGCTGGCTTGTTGGTCACAAAATCTTTTGTACTTTGTGGGTCTTGGGAGCTCTTTATCTCTCCAACAACTCTGAATGTCAGCCTTGCCAGATAAAGTATTCTTGGTTTCATGTTTTTCTCATTTAGTGCTTTGAATCTGTTTTGCCAGCCTTTTCTGGCTTACCAGGTTTCCGTGGCCATGTCTGACATTATTCTGATGGTCCTCCCTTTGTACATAAGGAATCTCTACCTCCAGATGCTCTTAAGACATCTTCTTTGAATTTATGATTCATGAATTTCACATTCACACGTCTGGAGGTCTTTGTATCCTTGTTGATCTTGGAGGTGTCCTCTCTGCCTCTAGGACATGAACAGTTGTTCCATTCCCCAGGTTACAGAAATTTTCATCTGGGATTTGTTCAATTGTATCTTCTAGGCCTCTTTTCCTCTCCGCCCCCTCATGGATCCCAATAATTCTGACATTGGAACATTTAATGGCATCATTTATTCCCCTAATTCTGTTTTCATGGATTCTAAGCTGTTTGTTCCAGGCCTCCTCCTGATTACTCTTTTCTATCAGTTTTTCTTCTAGATTACCAATTCCATCCTCTGCCTCATTTACCCTAGCCATTAGAGTTTTTAAATTAGATTGGATCTCATTGATAGCATTTTTACATTCTGCCAGATCAGCTCTCACTTCCGCCCTTTGAGATTCTTTGTTGCCTCTAATGGTCTTCTCCAACCTAGCCATTGTCTGGATAATCATTAACATAAATTCTATTTCTGACATATTGTTTAGGTTCAATATGTTTATCCAATAGTTTTGTGGCAGAGGTCACAGTCTCTGAATTTTTCCTCTGTTGGGTATTCGTTCTCCTAGTCATTTTGGTAAGAGATGGTTGAGGGGATGTATAGTTTAATACATCAACCACAGTCCAAGCACGGTGCACCCTGGAGAGTTTTAGAGAAAGCAGAAGTCACCACCAAAAAGAAAGGAAAAAGAAAAAAGAAAGAGAAAAAAAAAATCCAGTCACAATTAGCCCCGAGAATAAAATTTATAATGTACAAAAACAAAAACAAACATGCA
The DNA here is from genome assembly GCA_003697995.1 of Taxidea taxus jeffersonii. Lineage (NCBI taxonomy): Eukaryota > Metazoa > Chordata > Mammalia > Carnivora > Mustelidae > Taxidea > Taxidea taxus. The sequence goes on along the minus strand of ML098103.1, from coordinate 11,869 downwards.
GAAACACTGACAAAAGAATAAGACTGGAAGGTTGTTATAAACCCTTGGTGTTGGCAAGGAAGATTATTTCAGTTCTTATAGGGTGTATCTTGTTATCTTTGTTAAAGGACTCAATGTCCCAGAGATACAGGGAAATAAAATATCAATTATTAATTAATTATATAAATAAATTATATATATATATATATATGGTATTGAATAGGGAGAAAGTGTTACCTTGAAGTTATATATATATATATATATATATATACACACATATGTACATATACGTATGCATATATATATGGAAACAAAGGTATATGTATGAAAAAGTTCATTAAAAATTTATTATAGAATATGTTGTATTAAATATCTAGTTGAAACCATTTCAATGGTAAAAAAAAGTAAAAGTAAAAGTAAAAGAACAAGAATGATGAGAATGAATTTAAAAAAAATAGAGACAAAAGTTGAATCTACAAAATATACAGGTTTTGGGGCAATATTGGTAGCTTAATATATTGTTTTCCCCTGGGTTTGGGGTTTTATAGTTTTATATGGATGCTGTGGTTATTGTCTTCCTGTTCTTTTGGCTTATCTTCTGAGGGAGGGCCTGGCCACATTGTTTTTCAGTCAGTCTTGCATGGGCTGAGTTGCCCTGCCCTCTATCAAGGGACTGGGCTCTGTGGAAACCAGTTTTTCAGGTTTTTGTTCTCTGGAGGTTTTTGTTCTTTGGTGGCTTTTTGCACCTTTTTCCAGGGTCAGGCCGTTTGCACCCCCAGCCACCATCTCAGTGGTCACCCGAGGTCCCTGCTTGTCTCTGTCCACCTATGCCACTAAAACCACAAACAATACTGGTCTCAGCACACCTGGTCTCTCAGATGGCATTCCTGGGACTGCTCTATGGAGCCCATGCCCATGCCAGGTGCACTCAGTCCCAGTGGTGGTGCAGGCAGCAGATGGTGTTGGACCCATGGACCACTGACTGGAACCCATGCTGGGCTCTCTTAGGCAAGTGAGAGAGCACTCACCTCAGCAGTGGTGCAGTCAGTGGATGTCCGTGGACCCATGCACTGCCAACTGCAGCCCATACTGGTCTCTCTCAGGCATGGGTGGGCACTGGCTTTGGCCATCCTGGGACTGTGGGCTTAGGTGCACACATGTGGTTGCCCAATCCCAGAAATTGCCCCTTAAGTCCCTTTGTTCTTTTTGAGTGCTGTCAACCAGTCTCCAAGCTAAAGCTGGTCCCCAAGCACAGGGCACTATTGTATTGGGATATTATTTTCCAGTGGGTCACTTCTGGTGGCTCCCTCACCCTTCTGTTTATTTTCCAATATCAGTCAGTTTACAAATCAGTTTACAAGTGGATGTCAAAAGAAAGCCAAAGCAGCAGTACTTATATTGCATAAACTAGACTTTAAAACCAAGACTGTCAATATAGACAAAGACAAAAATAGACAAAGAATAGACAAAATAGGGCATTATGTAACCATAAGATGACAATCCAACAAGATTTCCTGTTGTAAGTTTTTATGCACCCAACATGGGAGGACTGAAACATATAAAACAATTAATAACAAATATAAGGGAAATAATTAATAATTATACATTAATATCAGGGGACTCTGACATCCATGGACAGATCAGCTAAATAGAAAAAAAAAAAAGAAAAACAACAAGAGAGCAATGTCTTTGAATGACTCCCTGGACAGATGGACTTATGATATATATTCAGAACATTCCACTCTAAAATAGCAGAATATACATCCTTTGCAAGTGCAAATGTAACATTCTCCAGAATAGATCATACATTAGGCAAAACAGGACTCAAAAAATACAAGATTGAAGTCATACCATGCACTGTTCCTGATCATGCTATGAAACGAAGTCAACCATAAGAAAAATCTGAAAAGAACACAAATACATAGAGGGTCTATATCCTGCTACTAAACAATGAGTGGGTCATTCAGGAAATAAAATTTGGAATTATAAAAAACAGAAAAGGATGAAAATGAAAACAAAACTATCCAAATCCTTAGGGATGTAGCAAAAGTAGTCCTAAGAGGGAGATGTAGGCCAATACAGGCCTACTGCAAGAACCATGAAAATTTTCAAATAAAAACCTAACCTAACACCTAACGGAGCTAGAAAATGAACAACAAATGAAGCCCAAAGCCAACAGAATAAGGGGAATAATAAAGATAAGATTAGAAATTAACGGGGGTGCCTGGGTGGCTCAGTCAGTTAAGCATCTGTCTTCAGCAAAGGTCATGGTTTCAGGGTCCTGGGATTGAGCTCCATGTCGGGCTCTCTGCTCAGCAGGGTGTCATCTTCTCCCTCTCCCTCCACCCTTCCCTGCAACTCATGCTCTTTCTCAAATGAATAAGTAAATTTTTTTTTAAAAGAAATTAATGATATAGAAACTGAAAGAAACAAACAGAGCAGAACAGATTAAAGAAAACAGGAACTGTTATTTTGAAATAATTAAAAAAAACTGATGAATATTTTCAGACATTTCAGAGAAAGAGAGAGAGATCAAAGAAAGGGCCCAAATAGATAAATCATGCAATCATAAAAGATTATTAAAAAGTATATGCCCCAAAAATTGGACAACCTAGAATAAATGGATAAATTCTTATAATATATAAACTACCGAACTGAAACAGGAAGACATAGGAAAATTGAATGGACTGAAAAAAAAGAAAAACCTGAATTAGTAATCCAAAAACTCCCTATACACAAAAGTTCAGGGCCAGATGGCTTCACAGAAGAATTCTAACAAACATTAAAAGAAGAGTTAATATCTATTCTTTTCAAACTATTCTGGAAAAATATGAAGGACAGAAAATCTTCCAAATTAATTCAAACCTGATACCGAAACTGGAATCAGAGACCACTAAAAAAAAGAACTACAAGCCAGTATCCCTGATGAACATAGGTGCAAAATTTATTAATAAAATGCAAGGAGGTAGGGGCAAGATGGTTGAGGAGTAGGTGTCCCTATTTCAACCCATCCCCTAAATTGAGCTGGATATCTACCAGACCACTCTAAACACCCATGAATTCAGCCTGAGATGTAAGAAGATATATAAAGATCTATACCAACAATTTCTCTGACAGTTGTTTTCATGGTATGAAGCAGGGAGACATGGTTCTGTGGGCAGATATCAGAAGATAAATGGAAGGGGAAGGGAGCTTCTGGGATTCTGTGCCACCCTGGTCCTGCACTGTCAGAATGCAAAAGCCTCCCGTGCTGGGGACCAGACACAGAATTGCAGACCGGTAGTGGCGGGTAAAGGACATTAAGGCAGCCCACCCCCAGACTGAATCCTGGAGCTGTGGAGGCCCATATGTGAACTGGGTGTATCTGGGGGTTTTAGAAGCACAAAAATCAGAAATTTGCCTGGAGGTGCAAGGGCTGGGAGTGCTGGTGTGGGGCACACAACCCAATATGCTGTGGTTTTTAACAACACAGACAAAAATGGAGTCAGTATGACCTGGAGGGCTTTTTGGAGAACAGACTGTAATCTCTCTTTTCTGAAACAGGAGTTTGGATATGGTCACGTCTACTCCGACTCTCAGAAGAGATTCTGAAAGCCACCAGGGAAAGGCGCCACAGAACAAAACACCCCCAAAACCGGTTTTCACTGGGCTCATCCCCCCCACATGGGTAGGGCAACTCTACCCAAAAAGGGCTGCCTGAGTAACAGCACGGCAGGCCCCTCCCCCAGAAGATAAGTTGAAAGAACAAGGCTGGCTACCCTAAGGTCCCTATAAAACAAATGCATCTTTCTTGGATTGTGGTTAATAGTTTGGACTCTGTACATTCCCTCAACCACCCCTCAAGAGAATGACTAAAAGGAGGAAAATTTCATGGGAAAAATTCTATATTGTGACCTCTGCCACAGAACTAATGGATATGGATATAAGCAAGATGTCAGAAATAAACTTCAGGTAACATTTATGCAGACAATACCTAGGATGGAGAAAACCATTAATGGCAACAGATTCTCTAAGGGCAGAAGTGAGAGCTGATCTGGAAGAATGTAAAAATGTTATTAATGAGATCAAATCTAATTTAGATTCTCTAACAGCTAGGGTAAAAGAGGCAAAAGAATAAATTAGTGATCTAGAAGACAAACTGATAGAAAAGAAGGATCAGAGGTGCCTGTTTGGCTCAGCTGGTTAAGCAGCTACCATTGGTTCAGGTCATGAACCCAGGGTTCTGGGATTGGGCCCCACATTGGTCTCCCTGCTCAGCAAAGAGCCTACTTCTCCCTCTCCTTCTGCCTGCTTTTTTGCCTGCTTGTGCCCTCTCTATATCTCTCTGTCAAATAAATAAATAAAATCTTAAAAAAAAGAAAGAAAAATAATATCAGGAAGAGGCCTGGAACAAACACCTTAGAATCCATGAAAACAGAATTAGAAAAATAAGTGATGCCATGAAACATCCAAATGTCAGAACTATTGGGATCCCTGAGAGGGTGGAGAAGGAGAGAGGACTGGAAGATATATTTGAGCAAATTCCAGTTGAAAACTTCCCTAATCTAGGGAATGAAACAAGAATTCATGTCCTAGGGAAAGAGAGAACACATCATAAGATCAAGGAGAATAAAACAACGGTCCAGCATGTAATAGTAAAACTTGCAAATCTTAAAACCAGGGAAACCATCTTAAAGGCAATTAGGGGGAAGTGGTTCTTTACACAGAGAGGGAGGAACATCAGAATAACATCAGACTTGTCCACAGAGACCTGGCAAACTAGAAAGGACTGGCAAGACATATTCAGGGTACTAAATGAGAAGAATGCAGTCAAGAATACTTTATTTGTCAAGACTGTCGTATAGAATGGATGGAGAGATAATGAACTTTCAAGACTAGCAAAGACTAAAAGAATATGTGACCACTAAGGCAGTCCTGTAAAAAATATTAGGGGGGGTTCTATAAAAGGGGAAATACCTGAAGAGTGATATGGAACAGAAATTTACAGACACAATTTATAGAAACAAGGGGCTCACAGGAAAAATGATGACAATAAAATCGTATCTTTCAATAATTATTCAATTCATGAATCACTCATTCAATCATGAGTGGCCTAAATGCTCACATAAAATGGTGCAGGGTTGCAGACTGGATAAAAAGACAGGACCCATCCATATGCTGTCTACAAGACACTCATTTGAAACCTAAAGGTACATCCAGGCTGGAAGTGAAGAGATGGAGAATAATCTTTCATGCAATGGACATCAAAAGAAAGCTGGGGTAGACATTCTAATATCAAACAAATTAGATTTTAAGCTAAAGACTGTAGTCAGAGATATAGAATGACACTATATCATTTGTAAAGGGTCTATCCAACAAGATCTAACAATTATAAATATCTATGACCCAACATAGGAACAACCAACCATATAAGCCAACTGTTAACCAAAATAAAAATACACATTGATAGTAATACATTCATTGTATGAGACCTTAACACTTCACTATCAGCAATAGACAGATCATCTAGGCATAAAATCAAGAAACAAGAGCTTTGCATTAAACACTGGACTAGATGGACCTCATAGATATATACAGAACATTCCACCCTAAAACAACATAAAACTCATTCTTCTCAAGTGCACATGGAACTTTCTCCAGAACAAAACACATACTGGGTCACAAGTCAGGTCTCAATTGATACCAAAAGACAGATTATTCTCTGCATATCCTCAAGCTTTGAAACTGGAACTCAGTCACAAGAAAAAATGTTGGAAGAAATTCAAACACTTGGAAGCTAAAGACCATCCTGTTCAACAATGATTGAGGAAATCAAAAGAGAACTTAAACAGCTAGTGGAAACAAGTGAGAACGCAAATACATTGGTCCAAAACCTATGGCAAATGGCAAAGGTGGTCCTAAGGTGGAAATACACAGCCATCCAAGCCTCCCTCAAAAAAACACTGAAAAATCCAGAATACACTAGCTGTCTACATCTTATAGAACTGGAGAATTAACAACAAATTAAGCCTAATTCATGCATGAGAAGGGAAATAATTAAGATTAGAGCAGAGATTGGTGATTAGAAACCAGAAATACAGTAGAATAGATCAACAAAACTAGAAGCTGGTTCTTTGAAAGAATGAGATCGACAAACCACTGGCCAGACTTATCCGATAGAAAAATTGATAAAATTATGAATGAAGGGGGAGAGATCATAACTAACACCAAGGAAATAGAAACAATTGTCAGAAATTATTTTCAGCAGGTATAAGCCAATAAGTTAAGCAACCTAGAGGAAATGGATGCATTCCTCAAAACCTGTAAACTTCCAAGACTGAAAACAGAAGACAATGGCAACATTAATAAACCAATAACAAGTAACGAGATTGAAGCAGTGATCAAAAACCTCTCAAAAAACAAGAGTACAGGACCTGATGGATTCCCTGAGGAATTCTACAAAACATTCAAAAAAGAAATAATATCTATTCTTCTGAAGCTGTTTCAAAAAATAGAAACAGAAGGAAAACTTCCAAACTCATTGTATGAGGTGAGCAAACCAGGCAAAGACTCCATCAGAAAGGAGAATTACAGGCTGATATCCCTGACGAATATGGATACCAAGACTTGCAACAAGATCCTAGCTAATGGGATCCAACAGTACGTTAAAATAATTATCCATCAGGGTGCCCAGGTGGCTCAGTGAGTTAAAGCCTCTGCCTTTGGCTCAGGTCATGATCCCAGGGTCCTGGAATCGAGCCCCACATCGGGCTCTCTGCTCAGCAGGAAGCCTGCTTCCTCCTCTCTCTCTCTGCCTGCCTCTCTGCCTACTTGTGTTCTCTGTCTGTCAAATAAATAAATGAAATCTTTAAAAAAATAATTATCCATCACAATCAAGAGGGATTTTATCCCTGGGACACAAGGGTAGTTCAATATTTACAAATCAATCAATGTGACAGAACAGATTAATAAGAGAAGAGAGAAGAACCACATGGTCCTCTCAATTGATGTAGTAAGAGCATTTGACAAAATACAATATCCTTTTGCAATTAAAACTCTTTGAGTATAGGGATAGAGGGAACATAACTTAATTTCATAAATCCATCTATGAAAAAAATCACAGTGAATATCATTCTCAATTGGGAAAAGCTGATAGCCTTTCCCTTATGATCAGGAACATAACAAGGAGGCCCACTCTCTCCACTATTATTCAAAGTAATACTAGGATTCCTAGCAACAGCAGTCAGACAACAACAAATATATATATATATATATATATATATATATATATATATATATATAATGTATTCAAATTGGCAAAGAAGAAGTCAAACTCTCTCTCTTTGCAGATGACATGATACTTTATGTGGAAAACCCAGATGACTCCACCCCCAAATTTCTAGAACTCATACAACAATTCAGTAATATGGCAGGATACAAAATCAATGCACAGAAATCAGTTTCTTTCTTATACACTAACAATGAAACTGTAGGAAGAGAAATTAGAAAATCGGTTCCATTGACAATAGCACCAAAACCCTAAAACATTTTGGAATAAGCCTAACCAAAAAGGTAAAATATTTATACTCGAGGAACTACAGAACACTTATGACAGAAATTGAAGAAGACAGAAAAAGATGGAAAAAATATTCCATGCTCATGGATAGGAAGAATAAGCATAATTAAAATGACTATGCTGCCCAGAGCAATCTATACTTTCAATGCTATCCCAATCAAAATACCAAAGGCATTTTTCAAAGTGCTGGAACAATCAATCCTAAAATTTGTATGGAACAAGAAAAGAATCCAAATAGCCAAGGAAATGTTGAAAAATAAAAACAATAAATGTTGGAGAGACTGTGGAGAAAGGGGAACCCTCTTACACTGTTGATGTAAATGCAAGTTGGTGCATCCACTTTGGAAAACAATATGGTGATTCCTCAAAAAACTAAAAGTAGAGCTACCCAGTGACCCAGCAGTTGCACTACTGAGTATTTACTCCAATGATACAGATTTCGTGAAAAGAAGGGCCATATGCACCCCAATGTTCATAGCAGCAATCTCCACAATAGCCAAACTGTGGCAGGAGATGAGATGCCTTTCAACAGATGAATAGATAATATAGGCAAAGGGATACTATTCAACCATCAGAAAGGATGAATACCCAACTTTTGCATCAACATGGATGAGACTGGAGGAGATTATGTTAAGTGAAATAAATCAAGCAGAGTAAGTCAATTATCTCATATCACTTATTTGTGAAACATAAGGAATAGCATGGAAGATATTAGGAGAGGAAAAGGAAAAATGAAGGTGGGGAAATCAGAGGGGGAGCCAAACCATGAAAGACTATGGACTCCAAGAAACAAACTGAGTGTTTTGGAGAGGAGGGGTGCAGGGATAGGTTAGCATGTGGTAGGTATTAAGGGGGGCACATATTGCATGGAGCATTGGGCGTTTATATGCAAACAATGAATCATGGAACACTACATAAAAAACTAAGGATGTACTGTATGGTGACTAACGTAGCATAATAAAATTAAACAGAATAAATAAAATATAATAAAATAAATAAAAATAAGATTCTAGCAAACTGAATTAAACAATACATTATTTTTTTTTCATTGTGATCAAGTGGGATTTATTCCTGGGCTGCAAGTATTGCTCAACAGTCACAAATCAATCAATGTGATATACCACATCAATAAGAGAAAGGGTAAGAACCCTATGATCATTTCAATTGACGCAGAAAAATCATTTGACTAAGTACAAATTCATTCGTTGTAAAAAAAATCTTTAACAAATAGGTTTAGAGGTAGAAACATCAACATAACAAAGGCCATCTCTGAGAAACACACGGCTAATATCCTCAATGGGAAACAGATGAGAGCTTCCTCTATAGTCAGGAATATGACAGGGATGTCCACTCTCACCACTGTTACTTAACATGGTACTATTAGTCCAACTACAGCAATCAGACAACAGAAGGGAATGAAGTCACCAAATTGTCAAGTCAAATTTTCACTCTTGGCAGATGATATGACACTGTATATAGAAAACTTGAAAGCATTCACCAAAAAACTGCTAGAACTGATATAGGAATTCTGTAGTGTTACCAGTTACAAAATCAAAGTACAGAAATATGTTGCACTCCTATATGCCAGCAATGAAGAGGCAGAAAGATAAATTAAGGAATCAATCCCATTTATAATTGCACTAAATACCATAAGACACGTAGGAATGAACTTAACCAAAGAGGTGAAAGACCTCTACTCTGAAAACTATAAAGCGCTGATGAAAGAAACTGAAGATGACACAAAGAAATGGAAAGACATTCCGTGGTCCCAGATCGGAAGAACAAATATTTTTAAAGTGTTTATACTACTCAAAGCAATCTACACCTTTAATGCAATTTCTATCAAAATACCAACAGCACTTTTCACATAGCTAGAACAAACAATCCTAAAATTGGTATGGAACCACAGAAGACCCAACATAGCCAAAGCAGTCTGGAAACAGAAAAGCAAAACTGGAGACATCCCAATTCCAGACTTCAAGATATATTACAAAGCTATAGTGAGCAAAACAATATGGTAGTGGCACAAAAATAGACACACAGAACAATAGAACATAATAGATCCTAGAAACAAACCCACAAGTATATGGTCAATTAATCTTCGACAAAATAGGAAAAAATATCTAATGAGAAAAAGACAGTCTCATCAATAAATGACATTGGGAAAACTGGAGAGCAAGAGGCAAAATGATGAAACTGTACCACTTTATTTTCCTACACACAAAAATAAACGTAAAATGAATTAAATGTGCAATGTGAAATCATAAATATCTTAGAGGACAATACAGGCAGTTACATCTTCGATGTGGCCTCTTGCAGTTTCATTCTAAATATGTCTCCTGAGGCAAGGGATATAAAAGCAAAAATAAACTATTTGGATTACATCAAAAGAAAAAAGGCTTCTGCACAGTGAAGGAAATAGTCAACATTCCTGTGGAATGGGAGAAGACATTTGCAAATGACATTTCTGACAAAGGGTTAGTATACAAAATATATAAAGAACAATTAAAACTTAACATGTAAAAAATAAACAATCCAATTAAAATTAGTCTGAAGTCATGATTCTAAAAACATTTTACTAAAAAAGGCATACAGATGACTAAAAAATGTATGAAAAGATGCTCAACATCACTTAACATTAGGGAAGTACAAATCAAATTGCAATGATATATCACCTAACACCTGTCAGACTGACTAAAATCAACAACACATGAAACAGCAGGTGTTGGCAAGGGTGTGGAGTAAATGAACACATGTCCATTGTTAATGGGAATGAAGCTGGTGCAGTCAATTTGGGAAACTGGAGGTTCCTCAAAGTTAAAAATAGAACTACCTCATAAACCAAGAATCACCCTACTGGGTATTTATCCAAAGAATACAAGAACATTAATTCAAAGTGATACATGTTTATAGCAACACTTTTACAATAGTCAAGATACTGAAGCAGCCCAAGTGTCCATCAATGGATAAATGCATAAAGAAGATGTGTTATATATGTGCAGTAAAAATTATTCAGCCATTAAAAAGAATGAAACTTTGCCATTTGCAATGACATGGATGGAGCTAGAGAATATTACGGTATGCATAATAAGCCAATGAGAGAAAGACAAATACTATATGATTTCACTCATATGTAGAGTTTGAGAAACAAAACAAATGAGCAAAGGTAAAATAGAGAGAGAAGCAAACCAAGAAACAGGCTCTTAACTGTAGAGATGATGGTTACCATAGAGGTGTATGGTGCTTGGGTTAAATAGGTAAATAGGTTCTGGGGATTAAGAGTGCACTTGTGATGAACACTCGGTGTTGTATGCAAGTGTTCAATCACTATATTGTGCTCCTGAAACTAATATTACACTGTAGGTTAACTAACTGAAATTTAAATTAAAACTTAAGGAAACAGTGTCAGTGTTTTAAAATTTATTATTTTTTATAATTTCATATATTAAAATTAATTTTGCTTTATTACACTTTGATCAAATAATTTGATTTATACTATACCAGCTCTTATTTTATTTGTGGTCTATTCTTGTCATCAATTCTCATAAATGTCCCAAGGAACATTAAAATAAATTGTTTTCCTTAAAGTCCTGGTTAATGTTTTCTTTTTTTAAAATTTCATTTTTTTTTTTCAGTATTTCAAGGTTTGTTGCTTATGCACCACACACAGTGCTCTATGCAATATGTGCCCTTGTTAAAACGTACCACCAGGCTCCCGCAACCTCCCACACCTCTCCCCTCCAAAACCCTCAGTTTGTTTCTCAGTCTCTCATGGTTTGTCTCCCCTTCCAATTTTCCCCAATTCAATTTTCCTTTCCTTCTCCTAATGTCCTTTGTGTTATTTCTTGTGCTTCACATATAAGTGAAACTATATGATAATTGATTCTCTCTGCTTGACTTATTTCACTCAGCATAATCCCCTCCAGTCCCATCCATGCTGATACAAAAGTTGGGTATTCATCCTTTCTGATGACTAAGTAATATTCCATTGTATATATGGACCATATCTTCTCTATCCATTCGTCTCTTGAAGGGAACCTTGGCTCTTCACACAGTTTGGCAATTGTGGTAATTGCTGCTATGAACATTGGGGTACATATGGCCCTTTTTTCACTACATCTGTATCTTTGGGTAAATAAACAATAGTGCACTTGAAGGGTCATAGGGTAGCTCTATTTCTAATTTTTTGATGAATCTCCACACTGGTTTCCAAAGTGGCTGCACCAACTTGCTTTCCCACCAATAGTGTACGAGGGTTCCTCTTTCTCCACACCCTCTCCAACACATGTTGTTTACTGTCTTGTTAATTTTGGCCATTCTAACTGGTGTGAGGTG